>ML807228.1:180793-210634 GCA_009831015.1 Picea engelmannii
GAGTCATATTTACATCAAACACTATTGGGTCCATTACCCAAAACTTTGTGCTACGGGTCTTTCTTCAAGGGTTGACATCAATGACAACCAACCTTAATCAAGACTCCCAACCCTTCTTTACATGCATCTGTGCACACCACGAAATCCACATTTGGATCTGCAATCCTCAATATTGGAGCATTGTTTAACAACTGCTTCAATCACTGGAAACTTTAATCACATTATTCAGTGCGCTAAAACTTTTTCTCCTTCCTTTGCAAGGAAGTGATAGGGTGAGCTATCTTTGAGAACCCTGCGATAAAACTTCTGTAATAGCCCTCTAGACCCATAAAGGATATAAATTCCACCACATTCCTTAGAATTGACCATTCTCTGATGGCCTCAACCTTCTCAGGATCCACGATGATCCCTTCTTCTGAAATAATGTGCCCCAAGTAATGGATCTGCCTTTGATAAAATGAGCATTTGCTCAACTTGGCATACAGCTGGAGTTCTCTCAACACTTGCAACACCATCCTTAGGTGTTGTTCATGCTCTTCCTTTGACTTGGAATACACGATAATGTCATCCAGGAAGACTATGACAAACTTGTCTAGATAGTCCTTGAATACACCATTCATCAAGCACATAAAAACAACAGGTGCGTTTGATAGCCCAAACGGTACCACTGTGAAATCGTAATGACCATACCTTGTTCTAAAGGCAGTCTTGTTGATGTTTGCATCCTTTATTCTTACCTGGTGATATCCTGATCTGAGATCTATCTTCAAAAATATTTTCACACCTTTCAATTGATCGAAAAGATTGTTGATCCTCGGTAGAGGATACTTGGTCTTGACAGTTACTTTGTTCAACTGTCTGAAATCAATGCACAGCCTCAACATCCCATCCTTCTTCTTGACAAACAAGACCGGGGCACCCCAAGGTGACACGCTTGGGAGAATGTACCCCTTCTTTAGAATCTCTTCAATCTGCAATTGCAACTGTTTCAGCTTTGGAGTACTCATTCTATAAGGAGCTTTCGATACTGGAGGTACTCTAGGCATCAAATTTATAGAGAAATTGATATCTCTCTTTGGAGGTAGTCCAAGTACCTCCTAAAATACGTCTTCAAACTCTGTTAGTACCGCATGGTCTCCAATATTTGAGACTTCATCTCTGGATGCTTCCTCCACATGGGCTGTAAACAATTGACAACCTTTCTTGTAGCACTTTTTCAGCTGCATTGTTGAGATTTCTCTAACAACCACAACTCTGGGAATTCCTTGGACTATTTTCCAATTTCCCTCCTCATCCAGGCAAGTAAATTCCTTGTTATGACAATCCAGGAGGGCATGGTGTTGGTCCAACTAGTCCATCTCGATTAAACAGTCATAAGAGCCTAAAGGTAGAATATTCAATTCAACCTTCATGCTCAATCCCTTCATGTCCACAGGACAGGACTTAACCAACTCAGTGACTTTCCTCTTGGTTCCTGTAGCCAACTGCACTAACCAGTACTTTTCATGTTTGCTTCTTGATAAATGAAAACTTTTCACCACCCTAGGATCTACATAACTATGGATAGCCCCTGAATCAATTAAAATAATAAATGGTTGGTTGTTAATCATACTTTCCACTTCAATCATGTGCGACTGAAATTCAGCTTGCTTTTTGTCTAGGGCCGCATAGATCCTTGGCATTCTATTGCCCATGTCTTCCACTATTTTAGCTTGTTGAACATTATGGACAACTCTTGCTTTGACATTTTTATGGGGACAATCTCTGTACTTGTGGTTCTCTTTACAACCCCAACACTAAATGGGCGTCTGTCTCAGCCTTTGTTCCCCCACTTCAGCCATTCTCGGCTCTCTAAACAATGGTTGTCCTTGAGGACTATTTCTGAAAAAGGGAGGTTAGTTTCCCTTCTGCCTTTGTTCTTTCTTAAAATTCTTCTGGTCATCCCAAGCCTTCCGAAAGGTAGGCTTTTCTCTTTGTTGTTCATATAAGAATTTCTCTATTCTTATTGTTTCTTCCATAGTCTTAGGATCATCATACTGAATCTTGTCTCCAATGGTAGGTGGCAGCCCACTTAGATACCTATGAATCTTCACAGCCTCATCTTTGATGAATGGAACATACTTCAGTAATTCCAAAAAACCTTCGTTCGTATTCATCAATGGTCGTGCTGCCCAGCTTGAGTTAGAAGAACTCCTTCATCTTTCTGTCATAGTATCTTTTAGTCAGGTATTTCCTCTCGAAATACCTCTTGAATTCCTTCCAAGTGATATCTTTCTCTCTAATGTGTTGCACCTGCACAAGCTGATCCCACCATATGGATGCTTTTCCTTTTAGTTGATACATCGCAATTCTTCCTTCTACATGAGAGGAATAATTCTGCAGTTGGAAATATTTCCTCATGCCAAGCAACCATTTTTCAGCATCTTCCTCCTTCTTATGTTCTCCATCAAACGTAGGAGGCTTAATTTTGTTCATCTCCCCTTTCAATTCATCCACTCCAGATCTTCGATCTTTTCTGGTAGGGGATGGTCTTGAACTACTGTGTGCTTCCTTACTAGAGTGCTTTGGGGAGAGACGACAATGTCTTCTACCACTCCTCGATCTTCTTTTTCTATCAAGGGTACTGTGAATCCCTGTTTTGCTTGTGTCACTCTCCTTTTCCAATTTCCTTTCTATTCTTTCTAGGCTCTTCAACATCTTTAAGTTGAATTCACCCTACTTATCCCTGACCCTCATGAGCTTTTGGCTATCGGCTTGGTGAGCCTGGGCATCTTTCTGCAATCTTTCAATGATTTTCATCATATGCCCTTCCTTATCCAATTCTCTTCCATGCCCATTGGAGTTCGATCCTTCGACTCCCAAGTTGACATCCCTTCCTTCTCTTTCATTCTCTCAACTAAAAGCAATCTGTGTCTCTTCCATTTCTATACTTGGCATCGATTCATGACTGTCCTGACACTCATTGAACTCTGCACACACAATGTGCAGTCAACCAAAGTTTTCCAGGCCTTAAATCCCTAATAAATCTACAACATTCATAAAGCAACGCGAATAAAAAAAACGTTTCGATTCCACGAATTTTCTGAGCTCTATTTGGCTCTACAATTTTTGGGTGATACCCCCCGTTTTCTTAGTCCCCAACCCATGCGATCATGGGTCATGAGGAAACACTAGAACACTAGGTGATACTCAGACTTTCGACCATCGGATATTTCAAGGCACACACTAGACTTTCTCTCGGGGTTCTGATTACCGAACTCGTGAAATCAGGTGGATCAACGGTCCACGTCTACACAACAACCAACGAATGAAACCCAATGTGGTCTCTCTGTCCTTGGAGTTTTTGGGACTTTGGGACCTCAGACTTCGGGACTTTGGAACTTCAGATATCGGGACCTCAGGACTTCAGGCCTTGGGAGTCCCCACACTTACTTCTTCCCAATCTTCCGACATTTGAAATTTCGATTTACTTTACCCTCTGAGCCCACATAATAAAAATGTCACTGATTAAACAATGGAATGTGGCATGCTTAGGAGGGTCCACGTCACCTTCAACAACGTCATCAGGTCCTACCACATTCACTTTTATTTTCGAGACTTCAGGTTTCGGGAGTTTGTGCATTAGCACATCCCACTTCTCCCGATTGTTGAAATTCTGAAATTGCGATTTACTCCTCTGCTTAATACAATGGTCAATTTATTTTCCTAATATCGACGGTGTAGATCTTCCTCGAGATTTCAGGGTTTCGGGCATCGGGAGTTCGTGCATCAACACATCTTGTTTCTCTCGATTGTCTAAATTTTGAAAGGTTTCAAGGATAACCTTCCTGCACCTTCTCCAGATCTAACGACCGTAAGGGTTTCCTTTGCTTCTGAACAGATCCTATAGCTCCAACACCTCAAGTGTTGAGCTCTCTCTCTTTATGGCCAAATACCATGCCGAAAGAAGTTTAATAATACCGCTACACCTCCTGAGCTTTGTAAAATGGCGAAGTATCTTCTTGGCACTGAAGAACATTCTAAGGTTTGAAAATTGGTTCTTCCAAACACAATTTCAACCTGAAACTTCGGGTCCAATGATCACTTATCCAACCCACTCAGGCTCAACATTGAAACCTTCTCTCTAATACCATACTGTAACATCCCCGACCATCAACCCCACATCCTAAAAAACACTACTATGCAGAAAACAACATTCCCATACTTATATATATAACATGAATTAAGTCATATTACACACATTTAACTAAACCAAACAAAGTAATCATAGAATTACGACTAACATGTAGGTTTAATGGGATTAACAGTAATTCATGATTACAGCGGAATACATGATAATATTGCAAGAATCACAGACATGCATATACTTATAAATTAAGTACAAAATTAACACTTATATTTTATTACTGGCGTAATTCCAACAACCACGTATAGGCCTTCCATGAACCTCCCAGACTTAGACCACGCTGCTCATCACACTCAGCAGTGGGTCACCCCTGAGCTTGGACCAAGATCCACCCAAGGTAAGGGAATCCTAAACTAGGCTGAGGTTACAGGGAAAACTGCACAAAATAACTGGAAGGATTCTTCCCAGGATGCCTTCTTACGCCCACTACTCACAGAATCTCATTCCCCACATGTTTGTTCCACCCGAGAGTATACACCTTCACAAGAAAAGTCCATCAGTGCTTCACCTCCCTCTCTGGGCCTCGCCAACAGGCTGGATCAGGAAGTCTCAGAGCTCTGTAGCTGGTACTGGACTCTCTCTGGGAGAAAACCACTTCCCAGCAGATCCTTCACCAGTGAAAGAGTTGCTCACAGCCCTGATAGCCTACCTATTCAACCACGGGCCTAACCACTCGAATCTTCCACTAGCTTCCACTTCAATTCCTGCAAGGTGAGAATAAAAACAACAACAATAGAAATTCGATAACTCATGGGTGACAAAAGCAACAAGAATTTGGGTATGGACATCCAAAAACAGAAATAGACCACACTAAGACACAACACAGTTCAAGCCATATTCAGGATGTTTCTTCTTCACAATAAAACAACACAGGTTGGTTTCATGGTTTTATGTTTTCAGAGATGTGTGAGGTTATGCAAAGGTCGATCCCAGAGCTCAACATAATTCATGGAGAATAGAAAATGGATAACAAATAGTCTTCTTGTGAGGGTTTCCTTCACTGTGCGCGGGTATGCAGAGGCAGACGCATAGGAAAAATGGTTCAGATGCCCCCAGATCCCCGCGAACTCAGGCGGAGGATGACAGACTGAGGAGTGAACCCCCCCCCCCCACACGACTGACTTCTGCAGCTTTTAAATGCATGTTCCCGGGTCGGCACATGTTTCCCATGAAGCTGCATGCACTCCATCAACATGCATTCCTCTCCAGGAAATTAGGACAAAACATATATTTCACATGGATTTTGGATTAATATTAAAATATTATTCCCAAGGACTTAAGCCCCTAGGCTCAACACATAGCCTTTCTTTCCACCTTTCAGCCCCCATTCCCTTACCCACTTCGTGGAATCTTAGTCCCCCATCACTCATTCATCGTGGTCGGTCTGCACACAACGGTGTTCATATTTTTTATTAACGTTCTGCATAATTACAAATACAAAAACATGCTCCTGGACTTAACACTTAGGCTCTCCAGCCTAATAAACTCATAAGCCTTATCATCTTATCAATACTAGGCTCACCAACCTACAAAACATGATTTACAATTCATAAACATGATTACAATAGGGCTCGTCCTTGGGGATATTACATGATCACATGCGGATTAAAGGCTAAAGGGAAGGGGTTAGGGCCCGAAAATTTTGTTTAAAGAATAGAAAAGGGACAAATTGTTCAAGTGGCCAACACTTCTTTCTTAGGATTCATAATTGACCATGTAATAAGCTATTCGAAAAGTCTTGAATAGTAGAAGATAATTGTTCACCCATAAATTGGATCTGAACAGTCAATTTCTCAGGAAAACAACAGAAAAGAAGTCTGATATATTAATGAGTTAGAATGGTTCATGTTTCCATGATATTATTAAAAACAATTAGCCTAACAAAGTTCGATTGGATGCACATTTCTTTTGCATAATTAACAGTTGTCAGGTTAGAGTCAACACAGAGTGAAAAAGTGATGGATGATACTTAGGTAGTATTCAGTCAATAATATGAAAACAGAGGGTTGAATGTCCAGTTGGATAGGGAAGGAAGCAACTCCAATGGACATGGAGGAGAAAGGGAGGAAGACATAAATCTAGCTGAGACCTTCAGAAAATTGTCGATAGATGTCTAGAGCCACAAGGATGATAATGAGAGGCTTATGAAGGCCAAGGAACAACAATAAGACTTCAACATTAATTTAATTCAGATCCTGGAAATAATTGAAAATAATTTGGATAAGGAGAGTGTATCCAACAAATCAGGAAGGCATAGGACCCCTAAGAAGAAAGGAAGATAAAGGAGTGGTAGCAGACATCACCATCACTCCCAAAAGAATTCCCATAGGAGAGCACAAAGTAGCTCAAGTCCATCCCCTATCAGGAAACATAAGAGGTCTGGGGTGGATGAGTTGAAAGGAGAAATGAATAAGATCATACCTCCTACTTTTGATGGAGAACATAAGAAGGATGAAGATGTTGAGACATTGATGCTAGGCATGAGGAGGTACTTCCAATTGCATAACTATTCTTCTCATGCAGAGGGAAGAATTTCCATCTACCAACTTAAAGGAAAGGCATCCATGTGGTGGGATCAGTTGGTGCAAGTACAACACCTCAGGGAGAAAAATGTGACTTGGAAGGAATTCAAGAGGCATTTTGAGAAGAAATACCTGACCAAGAGGTATTATGATAGAAACATGAAAGATTTATTTGAAATTAATCTGGGAAGCATGGATATTGATGAATATTAAAGGATATTCTTTGAGTTTTTGAAGTATGTCTCCTTCATCAAGGATGAAACCGTGAATATTCAGAGGTACTTGAGTGGGCTTCCATCTTACATCAGTGATAAAATCCATTATGATGATCTAAAGACTCTGGAAGAAACTATAAGGAGATAAAAATTCTTATATGATCAACAAAAAGGAAAGCATACTTTTCAGAAGGCTTGGGAGGACAAGAATAAATTCAAGAAGGAACAGAGGCAAAGGGGAAACAAGCCTCCATTTTTTAGAAACAGTCCTCAAGGACAACCATCTTTTAGAGAGCATAGAACGACTGAGGTAGGAGGGAAAACATCAAGGAAGGAACACATTCAATGTTGGGGTTGTAAAAGAGACCACAAGTATAGAGATTGTCCTCACAAAAATGACAAGGTGAGAGTTTTCCACAATGTCCAACAAGCTTAAATAGTGGAGGAAATGGGCAGAAGTGTACCAAGGATCTATGCAGCTCTGGACAAGAAGCACGTTTTTTTTAATTCACACATGATTGAATTTGAAGGTATGATCAATAACCATGCCTTTACTATTATAATTGATTCAGGGGATAGTCATAGCTATATAAATCCTAAGGTTTTGGAAAGATTTATTTTTCCAAGAAGCAAGCATGGGAAATCTTGGCTTGTGCAGCTAGCTACAAAAGACAATAGGAAAGTTGTTGAGTTGGTTAAATAATGTCTAGTGGGCATGAATGGACTGTGTAACAAGGAAGATTTGAACATCTTGCCATTGGGATCATGCGATTACCTAATTGGTATGGATTGGTTGGACCAACATCATGCCATATTAGACTAACATAACAAGGAATTCACTTTCTTTGATGAGGAAGGAAATAAGAAACAGTCCAAGGAATTCCTAGGGTAGTTACTATTCGGGAAATATCAGCAATGTAGCTGAAGAAGTGTTACAGGAAGGGTTGTCAAATATTTCTAGCTCATATGGAGGAAGCATCTAAGGATAAGGTGGGAAATATGGATAGAATGTAGTCCTGGAATATTTTGAAGATGTGTTCAAGGAGATACCGGGACTACCCCCAAAGAGAGATATTGATTTCTCTATAAATTTGATGCATGGAGCAGCTCCAGTATCAAAGACTCCTTACAGAATGAGTACACCAGAGCTGAAGGAATTGAAAATGAAAATTGAAGAACTTTTAAAGAAAGGGTATATATGCCCAAGTGCGTCACCTTGGGGATCCCCAATCTTGTTTGTAAAGAAGAAATATGGGACATTGAGATTGTGCATCGATTTCAAACAGTTGAACAAAGTGACTATAAAGAACAAGTATCATTTGCCAAGGATCGATGATCTCTTTGATCAGTTGAAGGACACAAAGACATTCTCAAATATTGATCTCATGTCAGGATATCATCAAGTAAGGATCAGATATCAAGACGTCAGAAATACCACCTTCAGTACAAGGTACGGTCATTATGAGTTCACAGTGGTGCCATTTGGGTTATCAAATGCACCAGTTGTTTTTATGTTCTTAATGAATGGTGTTTTCGGGGAATATTTATACAAGTTTGTCATTGTTTTTCTGGATGAAATTATTGTATATGCCAAGTTGGAAGAAGAGTGTGAGCATCATTTTAGGATGGTGTTGCAAGTGCTAAGAGAGCATCAACTGTATGTCAAATTGAGAAACTACTCATTTTATCAAAACATAATTCACTATTTGGGGCATATCATATCTGAAGAAGGGATAGCAGTGGACCCTGAAAATATTGAGTCCATTAAAGGGTGGACAACACCTAAGAATGTGGCAGAAGTCAAATACTTCATGGGTCTAGCTGGATACTACAGAAGGTTCATTGCAGGGTTTTTGAGAATAGATCACCCCACCACTTCCTTCCAAAGGAAGGGGAAAAAGTTTCAATGGGAAGAAGAATGTGAAAAGAGCTTCCAACAATTGAAGCAATTGTTAGCCAATGCTCCAGTTCTGAAGATTGTAGATCCAGATGAAGATTTCATGGTTTTCATAGATGCGTGAAAAGAAGGACTTTGTGGAGTCCTTAGTCAGAACGGATTTGTGATATGTTTTGAGTCCAGAAAATTGAAAGAGAATGAAAGGCTCTACGCCACTCACGATTCATAATTGGCAGCCATAGTGCGCACTTTTAAGAAGTGGAGGAACTACCTCATGGGAAAGAGGTTTGAGCTAAGGACAAACCATAATGGTCTGAAACATTTGTTTGATCAACCTACTTTGAATGCTAGGCAGAGTAGATGGTTGGAATTCCTCTGTGAGTATGACTTTGATATCAGGCAAATCAAACGAAAGGAGAACAAAGTGGTTGATGCACTGCATGCTACAACCATTAGCATGTATCAGGCATATCTTAAAGGCGGAATTTCTAAGGCTACAAAAGTTGATTTGTAGTACATAGAATTAGTAACTAAATTGCAACAAGGTAAATTGCAGTAGAGAGATGAATATTATGAATTGGGAATTGATAAAATTCTCTTGTACAAAAACAAAGTTTATGTACAAAATTATCCAGAATTGAGGAGTGGGATTTTAAAAGAGATGCATAATGTGCCTTATGCAAGACACCCAAGATATCATAAAATAGTTTCAGCAGTCAAGATCCATTATTATTGGCTAGGCATGAAGAGGGAGATTGTTGATTACATAGATAAATGCTTGGAGTGTCAAAGGGTCAAGGTTGAGCATAGACACCCAGCTGTATTGCTGCAACCATTACCCATTCCTCAGTGGAAGTGGGAAGTGGTGAAAATGGATTTAATCACAAGATTTCCCAGAACAAGCAAGAAACATGATGCAATCATGTTGGTCGTGGACAACCTTACTAAAGTTGCTCATTTCATTCCTATGAAGGTTACTGACAAGGAAACCAATGTTGTTGATATTTATATGAGGGAAGTATCACACTTGCATGGAATTCCAACAACAATTGTGTCTTCCAGAGAGCCAAAGTTTACTTCAAAGTTTTGGAGAGGATTATTCAAAGAGTTCAGAACAAATCTAAACTTCATCACAACCTATCATCTTGATTCTGATGGGAAAATAAAAAGGGTGAACCAAGTGATAGAGGATATGATAAGGATATATGTGATGGACAAACCATCTAAATGGGAAGCTTATCTGCACTTGGTAGAATTTGCCTACAATAATGGATATCAAGAATCACTGAAGATATTCCCGTTTGAGGCACTTTATGGTAGAAAGTACAACACCCTAGTAAGTCGAGACAACCCAACTGATAGGGAAGTAGTTGGGATAGAGTTTCTCAAGGAAATGGAAAAGAAAATGTTGAAGATTAAACAGAATTTGAAGGCTGCCCAAGACAGGAAGAAAATTTATTCTGAAAAGAACATAACTCACAGGGAATTTAAAGTGGGTGATCATGTTTTCTTGAAGGTGAAAGCCAACAAACGTTCCCTGAAGTTGGGAAACTGTTCCAAGTTGGCAGCCAGATATTGTGGGCCATTTGAAATCCTAGAGAGGATTGGTCTAGTAGCTTATATGCTTGCATTTCGTGCATCTATGTCTATACATAATGTATTTCATTTTTCATTGCTTAAGAAATATATACCTGATGCTAATCATGTTATTGGTTGGAATGTGATTTAGGTGGAGCAAGAAAGCATGTTTCAAGTGCATCCAGTACACATTCTGGACCGAAAAATCAAACATCTCAGGAATTGAGCCATATGGATTGTAAAGGTCCAATGGACCTGGTACGGTCCCGAGGACACAACATGGAAGCATGGAGATGCTATGTAGGCAGAATACCCACATCTTTTTGAATATTTTAAAAATCTTGTTGATATTATGTAAATGATTTGCAGTGAGGACAGTGAAAAAATAAGGGGAGGGGATTGTAATACCCCAAGGTCGAGCCCCTGTGAAATGTAATGATGTTTGTAGGCTGGTGAGCCAAGTAATTATAAGATAGTTGGATTATGTGTATATTAGTATGGAGAGCCTAGATGCCAAGGCCAGTGGGCCTGATTTTGTATATGTAATTATCCAGATTATTAATAAAATACATAACTGCGTGTAGACCAACCACAATAAAAGAGTTATGGGGGAGTAAGCTTCACTGGGTAGGGAAAGGGATGGAGCTAATAGGCTAGGAAAGAGGGGCTAAGCTTGAGGGATTAACCCAAGGGAATATTATAATGTATTCTTGAAAATACTAAGTTGGGAAATAAACCCAATTATCCTAAATTCCTTTGAGGAGAGGAACAAACTCCAAGTGGAGAGGAGTGTGCTCCTAGAGAGCCAAGTGTCACCTAGGATGCATGCAGATTTATGTGGGAAGTTCCACTTTTGTTGGGGGTTCACGAACCATTCTTTCCACCTTCCTAGGGAGTTCTCTCTCATCAGTCGTCTCTCTCACGATTCTGCATATTGACCATTCTCACCATTTTTTTCCTTGTTCACTCTCAACATTCTGACCAGTCTGGCCATTTAGTTTCCCATGAGTTCATCCTCAACATTCTATCCCTCCCTTGTGTAGTCCAAACATGTACTAAGAAAGATAGAAACCATAGCCTTTTCCTCCATTGTGAACCTCTGTAATTTTTTGAGTCGTTCCTTTTTCCTTACCCGATTTTGGTTGTGGTGGATTGAAGAGGTGGGTTGTTAGGACCATGGTTGAAGAGGTCGGTTGTCAGGTCAGTGGTTAAAGAAGCAGATTGTCATTCCTGTGATAAATTCTCTCCATGTGAGAGAGTTGTCCGGGGAAGTGATTTCTTCTGGAGGGAGTCTAGCACCAGCTACGAAGCTCTGAGAATTCCTGATCTGACCTGTTGTTGAAGCCCTGGAAGGGAAGTGGAGCAGTCGATCGACTTTGGAACAATGAAGGTGCATATTCAGGGGGTGGGATATGAATGTGGGGAATGAGAGTCTGTGAGCAGTGGGAATTGGTAGGCTCCTTGGAGAGAATCCTTCTAGTTGCACTGTTCAGTTTCCTATAGCCTCAACCTAGGTCTAGGATTCCTTTTCCCTGGGTGGAGTTTAGTCCCAGCTCGAGGGTGACCCACTGCTAAGTGTGATGAGAAAAGTGGTCTAAGGCTGGGAGGTTTGTGGAAGTTCTACACATATTTGGTGGTCATCTATTGAAATATAAGTACCAAATCTTTGTTCTATGTATGATGTGTGTCTTGTAAATGCGTTATAATATTATCAGAATTATATGTGTTTATTGCATGCATGTATTACTTTCACTTCTGCATGAATAAGTGTATGAATTTTTTTTTATAACTGTTGAGATTGCATTAGATAGATATGTATGTGTGTGTGTGAGTGTGTGTGTATCAGAGAATGAAAATTTCAGTGGCATGGCCTGGCCTATTGGTTTAATACCAAAGATGTCGTGAATTAGTATCATAGCTAAGAGAGACATCCAGGATGTGGCATTGCTTGACCTGTTGGTGGCTGGGGACGTTACAAATTGGTATCAGAGCTATAATAAAAAGATAAATTTGATTGATTAGCATGACTTGACAGAGCTTGAAGGTCGGGGATGCCACAGATACGACCACCTAAGTGGAAAGTAGATCATGAAATCCAATTATTTCTAAACTCCCTTTTGTTGAATATTGGGATAAATAGATAGTTCATTCAAGAAGAAAATGAAGTAAATAATAGGTTGCAAGTGTTGTTGGAGCAGGGTGTGATTTGATCAAGTACCTCAACTTATGTGTCAAATATCATAATTGTGCCTAAGAAGGATAGGGGTTGGAGAATGTGTATCGATTGTAGGAAATTGAACAAGATTACACTAAAGAATCGGTACACTCTTCCCATGATCGATGATCTATTGGACCATCTACATCATGCCAAGTACTTCACTAAGCTGAATTTGAAATCACGATATCATCAAGTATGAATCAAAGAAGAAGATACCTGGAAGATTGTTTTCAAGAAAAGGAATGGTTTGTATGAGTGTTTGGTTATAACATTCAGTTTATGCAATGAACCAACTACATTTATGGGATTAATGAATGATGTTTTATTCCCTTATCTAGATTCATTTGTTATTCTCTATCTGTATGATATATTGTTTTATAGTAATGCCTTGGAGGATCACATCTCACATCTTATGAAGGTGTTAGAGACCCTGAATAAGAACCAACTACTAGCCAATATCAAGAAATGTGAGTTTTCTTGGTAGTATTTAGTGTGCCTGAGGTATGTGATCAGTGGAGGTGAGCTCAATATAGATATTTCCAATATGGAGGCCATCATGAAATGGACAACTCCTACCAATTGCATAGAAGTTAGTATCTTTGTTGGGAAACACAATACTTGTGGAAAATCATAGGTTCATTTTCAACAATAGCCACACCACTCCACGTAATAACAAAGAGAAATAAGAGTTTCCAATGGGGGAAGAACCAATATAAGTCCTTTGATGAGATGCAAATAAATATCAGTTAAGCACCAGTTATTATGCTACTAAACTTGCATAATCCCTTCAAAGTGGAGACAGATGCAAGTGGGTATGCCACGAAGTAATCTTGATGTAGGGAGGAAGGTCCATCTACTATCATTGTGAATTATTTCATCGACTGGCCCTCAAATACCCTACCTATGACAAGGATATCTATGCCTTGGTCTAAGTTGTCAAACGGTCTAAGAACTATCTAATGGGAAATGAGACCATCATCCAAAATGATCACCAATTTCTTCAGTATTTGCAAGCCCATAGTAAGTTACAACAAACCAGGAACTAAAAATGGATGGGGTTCTTACAAAAATTTCGTTTGGTCATAAATTATAATAAGGGTAGCACAAACAAGTTGGAATACATGCTTTCATGGCCCACCACATCCAATATTACAACTTTGGGAACTATGATCCACATGGAGCCTTTTACCCATGATGCATACATAGAGGCATATAGAAACGATGAGGAAATCAAGGAGGTGTTTTAGTAGCTAAAGGGCCAAATTCATATAGAAGAAGGTGACAACAAGGTTGACTATCATTTCTAGAATGGTCTACTCTACAAGGTTGACAATCTTTGAGTTTTTGATAGAAGAGGAAGTTCGTTTTGGTTTTTTTTTTCTTGACGTTTTGATCCCAAAGAATGGATCATTATCAGGAGGTTGTAAGCTCAATTATTAGGGATCTCCAAAACCCTAAATAAATAAATGTTAATACCAATGAGAGAGCCGACCAATGTAGGTATTATTCCAGTTTTTTTTTGTTTTGTTTGTTAATTTGTGCGGGACCTGTTGGCTACACGATTAACCTGTGGCTTGAGAAACCATGACTCAGGGGCATCTAAGTCGTCAAAATCACCCAGGGATCGCACCCGGCCTGAACCACACCAACCCTTAACATGGTTGGATTTTTTGTCCCCGCAGGTTTTGAACCGGTGACTTTAACAACATGGAGTGGCTTAACAACACACTCTGTCACTGACTGTCCTACACCTCGGGGACAGGTATTATTCCAGGTTGCTATTATTTATTTTTTTAATTTTCTAGGTTGCTATTGTTTTTGTTTTTAATTTTTTGTATAACAGGCCTCCATGCCTCTTTAATTTTGAACCCATAATATTTGTTGATGTTTAAAACATTTAATTCTATTTCAAGGTATTCACTCACCTTCCATTTATCGTAGTGGCTCATCTTTTCAATGATTTTAGTGTTGTCAATACAAATCAGATGGCAAGTGTTTTGTGAATGTTCAACCAAGGAAGATTGCTTGACCTGATTATGTTTTATGTCAGCACTATTTTATTTGAGTCTGAGATGTAGTGATCTCCCTGTCTCTCCAATATAATATTTTCCACATGAGCATGGTATTGTGTAAACATCCTTATGATTTTTTGGATCTATGACATCTTTAGCACAATCCAAAATTCTCTTGAGTGTGTTAGGAGGAGTGAACATAACCCTACTATTTCCCTTCTTTGAAATTCTTGTGATTTTGTCTGGTGTTCCTTTGATGTAAGGGAGTGTGATCTTATTTATTTCATCCCATTGTTCATGCATTGTCTGGTTTCTATCTCTTTCTCTTGAGACAGTCTTTTTAAATTGATGTTCTTTATAATCATTTTTCTTGAAAACATCAATATTTGGAAAAGGTGCATCATGTCAGTGGAAGATTCAAAATGATGGAAAAAATTTAGACGAATGGAAAGATAAATGGAATTATAGCAGCAACTGAAACAACCAAAATCTCCATGTGTTATCTAGACAAGTAATGAAAAAGTCCAAGAGAATCAAGTGCCAAGAGGGAAAATCCGAAATGATAGTGGAATAAAGAATCCATGAAGAAACCGAGGGAAAAATATAAGTATGGAGCTATGTCATGGGAAAAGGCTTGGAATTGAGTCAGTTTTTGATAAGATATTGTAATGGGTTTTGTTGGGAGAAATGTGCTTATGCAGTTGACTATTGAGTCTATAATGGGAATTTTAGGGTTAGATCTTATTGCGTAGGATGAATATGACGACGTATCTAGACTATAGTGGTGCCTTAGGTGAGACTTCTTTCCCTCATGGAAGGATGAATATGATGACGTATCTAGAATATAGTGGTGTCTTTTTTTGGCAACCTCAGGAAAACCTGGTCTCAATCTTGTGCCAAAAAATGGTTCTATTGTTGGGACTTGAGATTTAAAGTGAGTTTTTAGAGGATGCCTCATCAGATTTACAAATATGATGTTGAGAGCTGGTGGGAAATAAGGTGTGATGTGTTTATGCAACAGGAAGTGGGGTTGTGGCACACAATCTTTAGGGTTGTGAAAATCATGGTGCTCTATTCAGATCTTACTAGAAATCAATACAAAATATTTTGGATTAGGTTCCCAAAAGAGGTATTTTAGTGGTTAGATCACCTGGAAGAAGAACCAAAATACAAAGATCTAGTAAAAAACAAATATAACTGGATCATTAAGGGTTTAGCAACTCTTCACCATTTAGATCATCCAATTTCTCGTGCTGTGGAATTTTGGGGGAAGACTATTCTGGAGGGTTATATTATCGAATTTGTTGTTGAGAACCACCAATCCTTTTCCAAAGTAGAAGGCATATTGAAATAAGGAGCCAGAGGAATATTGTTGCAGGAAATCCCCTTGTGGATCAAAGTTTTATTAGTATAAGAAAGAATGTTACATGTTCATTCAACTAACATGGTAGCATAAACCCCTATTCTTAGGGGAGGGTTATTTATGAGAGGGTTCATGAGTTAGGTCAAGGAATATTTTCTGGGAGATATGGGAGGCCATCGAAAGAAAAGTGCAAGGGAAAAACAAACTTAGAAGAGGATTAATTTTATTGAGAAGAGGTGGTGGAAACATATGAGAAAAGTGATGAATAAGTCCAACCAATCATGGAAGGATATCATTTTTTATAATAGTCATAGGTGTTGGAAGATTGCTTGTTGTCATTGATGTCAACCCTAGTCATTGGTTGTAGTCATTGATGTCAACCCTAGACATTGGATTTTGGACCCAACAGTTGATCGAAGTAGATAGACATGAAGGAAATTAAAAATGCAGGTACAACACCCATGGATCAATATTATAATTCATTCCACTTCCGGTGGTATTTGGCACGTCACATGGATCCTCATGATTGAGGATAAATAATTTTTTGAAGATGACAATGTGAATTGAAGCAGAAACTACACATCGACCCTAATGTTAAAATGAAGTGACATAAAGGGTATAAATGCATCTCATTATACATTCATTTTTCAACATACACACGTTTGTTAATGAAAAATGAGATATACGTCGAATTTTAGAGGACATCTGATGTAAAGAAGGTCGAATTGCAAGAAAAGATGAAGTCTTTTGGTGATGTGTTCTAAGTTATAAACAAGTGTTCCAGGTAAAATAGTCATAACGTCTTCATAGAGAATCCAAATGAAGTGAGAACAATTTCATTGGAATGTGTATGGGATTTAGTTTCCTGTGTATGAATGTTAGGATATTATGTTAAATATTGAGAGCAGGGCATGTTGTACAAGTTCGCTCTCTTGAATAAACAAGAATTGAATAAGGTCTACCATTTTCTATATAACTCCTTTTCTGGGAGGATTCAAGGAGTGAAACTTAGAGGAGTTTCAGAGAATTCATTGATTTATATTCTCTACAACATCATATTATTATAAGAAATGAAGAATTTCATAAGTTGAATACGTCTTAGGAACCATTATCAAGTTCTATGTGATGGTTGGTTGATGGTGATAATTTAATGTAAATTTTTATTATCTCTCATATATTGTTGGGTGGAAGGAAGGGGCAAGGATGGATAGGTCAAACCTTTCTTGATATTGGAGGATTGTATATTCCTCTTGGAGTTTTATCCCTTTATATTTTGAAGCTATAGCTACCTTTGGAATTCATTACTTCCCTTGAACAATAACTATTGATTATTTCTCATATATTGTGCATGGTGTATTTTGTTGTATTGGTGTAACTCTTCTACTATTGTCCATTTCTAATTGGATATAATTGAATATATAATCTGGTTGAATTATAAGTTAATTTGTTTTTTAAATTGTACTTGATACTAATTCACCCCCCTCTCAGTATCATCAATTGGTATCAGATTCGGTTGTCTTCAGAATAGTTTCACCTATGAAAGGAAAATCCTGAGCAGATATGGATGACCATGAGCACATTCCAAATGGGATTCAACGATTTTATGGAAGAAATTATGCATACTAGAGTGATAGAGTGAAAAATTACCTAACAACTTTGGGAGTAGACATTTGGTACTCAGTTGTAAATGGCTATGTAATCCCAAAGAATGCTCCAACCGATCCAAATGAGAAGAAGCTTATGAATTGTAATTCAAAATCCAAACATGTTATTCTATGAGAATTGGCACCAACCATTTACAGAAAATTGATGGGATGCAACACTGCTAAAGAGGTATGGGACAAACTCAAGAGTATCTATGAAGGTGATCCAAAATTTAAGCAGGCCAATCTTCAACGACATAGAGCAGAATTTGAAAATTTTAAGATGGTTGAAAAGGAATATATTGCAACCTATTTTCTTAGAGTTGATGAAGTTGTTAATTCTATCAGAGGATTAGGTGAAGAGCTCTATGAATCATTGGTTTTACAAAAAGTGATGAGAACAGGTACAGAAAGTGACAAGCCAAACAATGAAGCAGCCTTTAAATCCAGAAAGAAGACAAAAGACAAGGATAACAACCTTGATGAAGAAATAGAAAATTTCATAAGAAGTTTACAGAAGGGAACTAGAAGATACAAAGGTAAGTCTCCTCTCAAATTCTTTAACTGTGGTAGAATATGACATATTGTTGAAAACTGTCGAATAATGATGGAGGAGAAATGGACAATAGTAGAAGAGTTACACCAATAGAGTTACACCAATAGTCACAATGAAAACTGTCGAATAGAATTGGTCACTAAAGAATGCAAAGAATAATATGAATGGTTAATAGAGATTGGGTGCTCATCTCATATGACCGGAGATCAAAGAAAATTTTCCATCTTGAAGAAAAAGGGTGGAAATGTTGCATTTGGATATGAAACATCTACCAAAATAATTGGAAAAGGAACTCTAAATCTTAGAAGTGAAAATGTAAAAGCAGGAAAAGTCCTATTGGTTGAATATATGAATCATAATATCCTTAGTGTCAGAAAAATATGTGATCAAGGATACATTCTTACGTTTGACTCCCAAAAATGTAAAATTAGAGAAAAGAACTTAGGAAGATTGGTTGCAACTACAACAAGAAGACTGAACAACATATACATCCTAGACATGAAGAAGAGAGAGAAGACAAAAGCCACACAAAAGGATTCCAAGGAAGAAACATTCCCAAAGACCAAAAATAAGGATGAAGTATTATTGAGTGCCGCGTGTACAGGGGGAGAAACCACAAATAAGAAGGTCACCTTATGCCATTGAACTTGGGGGTAGCAACCCCACCCTTTGACAGGAGAGATAAACTGGTATCATGATGAAAGGGGGAGCATGAGTGTTTCCATCAATGAAAAAGAGGGATATTGTTCTAAGATTGCTTGTTATCATTGATGTCAACCCTAGTCATTGGTTGTAGTCGTTAATGTCAACCCTAGCCATTGGATTTTGGACCCAACAGTTGATAGAAGTAGATATACATGAAGGAAATTACACATGCATGTAAAACACCCATGGATGGATAGTATAAGTCATGCCACTTCCGATGGTATGTGGTACATCACGTGGATCCGCACGATTAAGGAGAAATGATTTTTTGAAGATGACAATGTGAATTGAAGAAGAAACTACATGTCGTCCCTAATGTTAAAGGGAAGTGACATAAAGGGGATAAATACATCTCATTATACATTCATTTTTCAACATACACAAGTTTTTTAATGAACAAGGATATATAAGTCGAATTTCAGAGGAAATCTGAAGTAAAGAAGGCCAAATTTCAAGGGAGGATGGAGTCCTTTGGTGATTTGTTCTAAGTCATAAACATGTGTTCCGGGTAAAACGGTCATAACATCTTCATAGAGAATCCAAATGAAGTGAGACCAATTACATTGGAAATATTACCAGTTTTAGTTTCCTGTGTACTAATTTCAGAATCTTATGTTAAATATTGAGAGTGGGGCATGTTGTACAAGTTCTCTCTCCTGAATAAACTAGAATTGGATAAGGCCTACCATTTTCTCTATAAATCCTTTTATGGGAGGATTCAAGGAGTGAAACTTGGAGGATTTTTAGTGAATACATTGAGTTATATTATCTACATGATCATATTATTCTATGAAGTGAAGAATTGTAGAAGCTGAAGAAGTATCAGGAAGCATTATCAAGTTCTATGTGATGGTTGGTTGATGGTGATAATTTAATCTAAATTTTTACTATCTCTCATATATTATTGGGTGGGAGGAAGGGGCACGGATGGAGAGGTCAAACCTTTCTTGATATTGGAGGATTGTATCTTCCTCTTGGAGTTGTATCCGTCCCTTTATATTTGGAAGTTGTAGATACCTTTGGAAGTCATTACTTCCCTTGAACAATAGATATTGATTATTTCTCATATATTGTGAATGGTGTATTGTGGTGTATTGGTGTAACTCTTCTACTATTGTTCATTGCTCATTGGATATAATTGAATATATAATCTGGTTGAAGTATAAGTTGATTTTTTTCTAAATTGTACTTGATACTGATTCACCCCCCTCTCAGTATCAACAATAGGAAGGAGTTATAAGAGTCGCGAGAGTTGAAGAGACGAGGAAGGATGGCCATCCAATGGTTGAAGGAGAAATTTGGTGAAAGAGGAAATATTTTTGGAAGAAGAAGACAAGAGGAAGGAAGTTCAAAAGAGACAGATGAAAGAGTAAGTATAAACACCCCCATTGAGGAAGAATACTCAGCAGGAACCCCTGAAGAAGTTGTGGGATAATCAGATCCTACAACACGAGAAGATGTTGGATTGCATCAAGATGTGAATGCAACACTAAAAATAAATGAGACCTTGCAGATCAAAGAATTTCACTCCATAGGTAAAAGATCCATCCCTTAATCACCCATTCCCCCAACACCATCTATAAATAAGGTAATTTCTACAATATATCTTTCTGTCAATTTTGTTAGTTCTAACCCTTCAAATCCAACAAGTTCGAGTAGTAGTAGTAGTAGTAGTTGAAGTGTGGAAATTGTTTATTTGTAACACAACCAAGACCTTTGGGGTTCATTTTAGTAGGATTTTAAAATTCATCTACGATGAATAAACATGAAGGATATCTAACCCGATACCCTAAATTTTGGGGTAAAGGTGATGAGGATGTTGAACAACATTGGTTTCTAGGTGAAGCCATCTGGAGGTCTTGTAGAACTTTATATGTGAACAAGTTAGTCAAGTTCAATACTACCCTAATAGGTCAGGCTCTGAAATGGTACATGAAGGAAATCGACCCAGGGGCTCAAGGGAAAGATTTCACACTCGCTCAGGTGAAGCATAGATTTATAGTGGAATTCTAGTTTCCTTGGTCAGAACAACATTCTCTCTTTGAGTTGAAGAGATAAAGCAGAGGGATGGTGAGTCTTCTTGGGAATACAAACAAAGGTTTAAATAAGTGATAGGTAAATTAGAAAACCTTATCCATGAGGATAATTAGGGAGAATGGTTCTTTCAAGGGTTGTTACCTTTGACATGTATTCCTCTAACTCAATAAATGATAACCACTTTGGGGGAAGCATTGGAGTAGGCTATGAATATCAAACCTATGGAAGGTTATACAAGGAAATTTAGAATCATGAGGCCTTTGGAGGATGCTAATATTTTGCAACTGCAAGGCCAAATCTCTACGTTAACTGAGAAATATCAAGAATTAACCCTTCTGAAAGTAGATCAACCACAATTCTAGTGTATGGGTTGTTATGTAGATGCTCATGTGGTTAATGAGTTTCCAAGACTAAGGGGTACATGGCCTTCTAATATAGCTCCTCTACCAGTTGGGATAGTAGGAGGAGTTGAAAACGTTGTTTCTACAACATCATTCCATGGGCATTTTCTTACAATATGAGATGATAATATGGTAATAGATCGATTAGAATGATCGTCTACAAATAGGTTCAGTCAAGGACCAAATTCAACAAACTTAGGTGAAAACAGTTGCATCTGTCCATAAAACATCAATCGAGAATCCGTGAGTGGATATGTTAAACCAAGGGTTTAGTAGCTGTCAATTGAAATAATCTGACAAGGAGAGGTTACAATGGAACTGCATGTTCCAACAACCCCTCGTAAACTCAACTTGGAGGAAAAATAATTCCACAACATTCCCCCCTAAATTTGTTCTGATTGCAAAAGTTGATCACAAGACGTTACAAAAAAAATCCTAAGGAAGTATGATCACCATTGAAATAGATCAAGGACAAAGGGAAGTCATCTATTGGAAAAGGGGTTTCAAAATATATTGTCAAAACACAGTCCCATTTGTCCAACCAACTAGAAAACAAAACAACACCAACAGTCAATGATTCGACTAGACAAGAACGCACCAATACAATTATTCTCTACTGATCCAACAGTCTATGTAACAGGTGAAATGAGAATAAGTACATCTCCCAACAACATAGTCCAACATGGTTCGGTCGATCTTAGCAAATCGAAGCACATCAGTTGGGTTTACACATCAACAATTTCAATTAATTCCCCCCTTAAATACAACTTAGTGATCAAAGCATAAAAAACAAATATTCATCAAAACACACCAGTTGACGGAAAATAGTAAGTTGAAATGCAATAAACAATAAAATAGTTGAAAAAACCTCCAATCGATTGTTAAGTTGGGTAGAATCCCAGTCGACAAATATCCTAGTCGAGTGCCAGTTGACTATCAAGTTGGTTCGAACCTATGGTCGACCACTACAAAGCTTCAACAATGAAGAGGTGCATTATATGTTTGTATAGTCGATGAAACACAACATCATGAACTTGTTAAACATTAGTTCAAATGTGGCCATGACCACTCATGAATCCAACCACAATCAATCGTGGTAGTCAAAATAGGTCCACCATTATTTCTTTCACGTCTCTTCAACAAAGATCGAAAAGCATGATTGCTAGTATTTATATGGTGAGGATGATGATAAGGCACAAAAGGATGTCTTGGTTGATCAAGATATATAGTCTTAGAGTCTAGTGTTCCCTCAGGAGAAGAAAAACTCGGTATATCAGCAACAACGTCATCAACAAAAATATTTTTAGAATTCGATATGTTGGGAACAAACATTTCATCAATATGTTCATAAGATTGCTCTACTAGAAAATCAATTTGAACTCCACCTACAATGAAAAAAACTTCCTTTTTTGTAGAAAGGTTACGTGTAGGCAAGGAGGAAACAACAACATCATATACAAGACCTATTCTTGGAGGAAGCACCTTAGGCATAATAGGACCAGTAATACCATGTCCATTCTTTCCAAGTCCTCCTCTCGTATATCCCATCTTGCTAAGCAGTTGAGATCCTATACTTGTAGTGTGTTTTTCAAAGATAAGTGAGATAACACAATTATCATTTTCAAAGCATAATTTGACAACATATTTATTACAAATAGAAGTAGGGGGTGGATAAGAAATGGGTAGTCAAAAATAATTGGACTAGCAGCAATGGCGGAAGAAGAAACAGGTGAGTTTGGCAGCTCAACAACATTAACCTTATTCTCAACAATTTTCTCAATACTCTATTCAATAGTCTGCAAGTTGTGAAGAGTTTCATCCTTCTTATTCAATTGTAGAAATAGAGAATCATAATTTTCCTTCAAAGTCTGATATTCCTTAAACAATTGATTTTCATCTTCTTGAAGAGAATCAACTTCTTCATGAAGCTCATCAAAGGAGTACTGCAAGTAGGAAACCTAAAAGTCAGATGGATATTTTCTTCCATCAATAGGATGAAATTTGTGCTCACTGATGTATGAGGAATATCTTTCACTTCTTCTTCCAATTCTTCAAGAAGGCAATACTTCTCCTAAATTCATCTGCAAGAGTCTGAAAAAAGATAGAAACAATCTTCCCCATGGAAACAACTATTCTGGAGTGCTCAATCACAACAGTATGGAACATGTCTTCTGCATATCTCAAATGATTTTTTAGTCCCTCATTTTCTGTCTTCAAGGCAACATTTTCACAAGAGAGGAATTTCACCTCCTTCCCAAAATCATCGAAACGATCCATTTTATCACTAAAATCATCCACCAGATCTTGAAAATTGGTCTCCATGGTCTTCTCCAGGTCAAAACGTTTCCTATACTTTTCATCAAACCACTGCAAAAGACTAGTTTGAAAGAGAGAAACCTCATCTTGTAGCTGGGTATGGGATTTGTTCAGTTCATTGTTGATTTGTTGATTCTCATTATGCAACTATGCAACGACATTCTGCAATGAAGTGACCTTTGCACAAAGTTGATTGTGTGATTCTTCCAAGGAAATAACCTTTGTTTCATGAATCTCCTACAATTTTTGAATCATTAGAGCTTCGTCTTCATCCAACATGACCATGTTGATAGGGGGGAAATACCAAGGTATAAAATCTGTAGAGAATGGTTTGATGGAAACCCCCCCCCCCAAAAAAAAGGGTCGAATGACTTACACCAAGTCAATTATATGGTTTTCCGTCTAGGAAAGGGAGTCACCAATCCCTAGAATACACTTGTATAAAGTTGATCATCCACCATAGCACAAAAAACATCCAATAAGGGCCACTCACAAAAGTGGTGTCCAATTTCACAAGTCACACAATGCTTCCATTCATTGAGGAATGAGGAGCCAAGAAGTTGGTACAAATGTTAGAGTGTCCACAAGTCCAAGATCTAGTTGGATATCCTTCAATTGATGAAGGCTCGATCAAGAAAAATTATTCAAGAACAACTTTAGTTTAGGGAATATACCCACATGCCACAAAGAATGAATATTTACCTTGTTGTAACTTCTGCTAGCTGAGGGTATCAACCAAAGCCATCACTGGATTCATCAGTCAAAAATTTGGTCGAGGGAGGGAATGAAATGATCTTGGTCAAGTCGGATTTTCATGTTAAATCAAGTCGAGCCGCTAGCCAAGTTGACAGAAAAAAGAGACAGGTCAGATCTACTTTCTTCTCCGACAAGCAAGCAATAAGTTAGGGGTTTTGACCATATCAAATGCAAGTTGGGTTGACGTGTGTCCAAAATTCAAAAAAAAAAATGACTCATGTCAAAGAACCAAGTAGATGTGATCTTTCATGGAGTAAACCCCCAATGATGTCCAAACAAATTATGGTTGGGAAAGGTCAATGACAAGATACTTTAACCACCATGAGAACAAACCCTATCCATATCCAACAATGAAATCATGACAAAAATCCATTTATATCAATCTTTGTTAATACTCGATAACCCATATCAAGCCTTCAGTTGGAAGCCAGAGTGTGATCAAGTCTCTGATACCCTTAAAGAAAAGTTGATTATTGCCCCTATTATTATATATCCAAATTGGAATGTGGAATTCCATGTACACATTGATGCTTCTCGTATTTCTTTGGGTGCCATCCTTGCACAACCTAGTGAAGGAAATTTGGATCACCCCATCTACTTTGATAGCAGGAAGCTTTCTCGGGCTGAGCACAACTATACTACCACCGAAAGGGAAGGTTTAGAAATAGTTTATTCTTGGAAAAAATTTATACTCAATTTGGTAGGTGGTCATTTTAAATTATTTATTGATCATTTAGCTCTGAAATATCTGGTTAATAAGCCTGTGTTAGAAGGAATAATTTGTAGATAGTTGTTGTTGTTTCAAGAGTTTTCCTTTGAATTCATTGTCAATCCAGGAAATTTAAATGTTTCCCCCAATCATCTATCTTGATTAGAATCACCTGAGAGTGGCAGAGATATAGATTATCAGCACCCAGATGCAGATCTTTTTAATATTGAGGTTATCCTTGATTACCTTTCTGAAATTGCATTGTTTCTCACTACCGGTACTATGTCGGATGGGTATTCCACAACTCAAAAGAGGCACTTGATGGTCTATTCTTCATACTATCAGATAATTGCAAGCCAGTTGTATAAGATGGGACTGGGCAACATTCTTCGACGATGTGTACTTGATCATGAGAGATCATATATATTTTGGGAATGCCACAATGGAGTTGCGGGAGGACATGTTGTAGGGAAAGTGACTAGACCAAATATATTCCAAGAAGGACTATGGTGGATGACTATCATTAAACATGCCAAATATTATGCCAAGTCTTGTGATGTTTGTTAGAGGATTGGGAAGCTGGCATGCATAGATGATTTTCCCTTAGATAATGTTTAGGCTCTTCAAGCCTTTGAGAAATGGGAATTTGACTTCATAGGACTAATTAATCCACCATCGAATCACTCAAAAGCATGGTATATAATCAATACTACTGACTATTCACCCGTTGGAATGATACATAATTGGTCTGAGATTTCTCTACAGATATAGCAGCCAAGTTTATTTTTGAGAACACCATCACTCAATTTGGTTTCTCTTAGATTTTGACCAGTGATCAGGGTGCACATTTCATCAATGATACTATATCCACTCTCACTCGTGATTTCCTAATTCAATATCGCAAAACAATCCGGTATCATCCACAAGAAAACAATACAGTTGAAGCCTTTAACAAGATTATGGAGAGGGCGTTAGTCAAGGTATATTATGCAAATAGAGATGACTGGGATGAAAGGGTTCAAACAATATTATGGGCTTACAACACCACTACCAAGAAACTACATAAATATACTCCATTCCAACTAGTTTATGGTAGAAAAGCAGTCGTCCTAGATGAGTTCATCACCCCAAGATTATAGTTTTCACAAGCAACTCACATGATAGATGATGTATCAGTTGTGGAATGGGTCAGAGAGTTGTTGGAATTGGACCAAGCTCGATTTCTGGAATATTTTCTTCAAATTGTGGAAAAGGATTGGAATGACAATCATATTAAGACTAAGTCTTCTGCGCAAGGTGATAAATGTTTTTTGTATGATAGTAAATATCAAAAGAATATACGGAAACTAAAAAAGCATTGGCTTGGACCCTTCATTGTTGCGCAAATTCAGGATCTTGGAGCTATTAAATTGGCACAAACAAGTGGTATACTCCATCCAATATGGGTGAATGGCGCATTCCTGAAGCCATAAATTTCTTCTCAATAAGGGATGTTTCATAGCACTCCTGTCACGGGGAGTGAATAAAGTAGGTAGGTTTTACAATTACTTTGTTTTTTTCCCCTTTTCGTCAATAAAGTGGTGACATGTCTAACTGTCACTTGTCCTAGAGTCTACTAATGCTATTTCACTTTTTTGGTCAGGGGGGTCTTTGTCAAATATTTTTCTATTTAGTAGCTTCCAAGTTTCAAATTTGTGTCATGTCGATGACACTTTGATCATTAAATTTTGTTGGTCCCTTTTTAGTCACCGTCCTGTCATTACCAATGCGAGTCATTTAAGTCCCAATGACTGTCATTACCTTTCCAGTTAATTGTTCATGTGTTAATTATTTTTTCGTTCCCCCAGATGTCCCACCACAGTGCTACTGATTGTTCCCTTTATTTCCCAAATACTTGAATAGATATTACCAAGATTAATAGCTATGTTCGTTGTTAATGGAGCATTAATACAAATTATTTCCTTCTTTATGACATGTCCATGTGAATCCTACATGACCCTCCTCATTAATCTCTATAAACTTATGCTTGTCTCCCACTGAAGTCATTGTCTTCTAGTCTGTTGTTTGAAGTTTTCCTTATGGAGCCCCTCTAGCATTTTGTGAGCCTATACCAACACCTTTTTCCACTATATTTCGTACTTCTAGTCAGGGAGTCATTCCAAAGGTCATTGTTCCATCTAAATTCACTGATCCATGGGTTGAAGTTTTGTATGATCTCCACGAAAAAATTGAGAAAGCTTGACTTCTCAACATCGAAATCACATATGTCTCACAGTATCCTCAGATGGCTATTCACACATTCATGGATTACTCAGATCTTCTAACCAGTGAATTGTAGTGGCAGTGGAAACCATCCTTCCTACCCCTCTAGGACTCTACTCTGATGAACCTATGTGATCTACTAGTGTTTGTAACCACAGGAGAAGTCACATGATGCAAAAAATTCCTCATTAGCAGACTGAACAATGGTACCCTTTATTTGGATAAGTCCTATTCCATCCATGTGGACAACATTCAAAAGATAAATGGTCTATCCATGGAGGGGAAATATGTAATGCAAGGCTTCAAGGGTTCAGAAAAGCATGTTTGCAAGAAGGGAGATATCAACCTCTACAACAAGTATGGAACCAAGGAGTTCATGGAGCTCACATCAATCCAATCAATGATGAGTAGGTTCTTTGTTCCTCCTATTTAATTTTCGGAAAGGTCACGAAGAAATAATCCTAGGGGGAATGCACACTCAATGCTATATCAATGTCAGAATTATACAAGGTAGGAGAACCACTCAATTGGCATAAGTACATGCTCATGGAAATGCTACAAGCTTGAACTGATGTGCATGAGAGGACTAGTTATTTCATTTCCAACTATATTTTGGTCGCTTTGCAATGTGGAAATGGAAGGCACTTGTAGGGCACACACTTTCATCTAAACTCGACAATAGGATTTCCGAGCTCTTTGACCCCTGACACATTCTCACTGCTAGAACTCATGAAAAATATCGTGACGCTACCTTTTTGTAGTGGAAAAACGACCTCATCACATCTACACAGAGGCCGAGGATTCCAAAACCACTATTAAATAAACATACTCACAACATCTAGTTCGACATGAACCAAGATAATACATTTGTCTAACCTCAGGGTGCTTCTCCAACACTATTTCACATGATCCCATTGCCATTTTATCTGGATGAGGCCATTTTGGAAAAGGAAGTCACTACATGGTTAGGAGTCATAAGAGAAAATAAGAAATTAGGTGTCTCATACACCATGCCTTCCATTTCACAATGGCCAGATCCTATGCAAACAAGTGGTGCAGGCCCAAGCACAAACCCCTCAAAGAGAGAGTGGGTTCCCTGAGGCTCCAAGGAAGAAAAGGATGAAGGAAAAGAGGAGACATTACCCAAGTAAATTTCTCTCTCGTTCCCATCCATTACAAATGATGCCACAATCTATGGTAAGCAAATACACCAAGACATTTCTACTTCTTTTCCTATTAAGAAAAAAAAAACCAACTCTCCATCCACATCCACTACTGACACCATCATCATCGATGCCTTTACAATTTCTTACATTCCCCCCAAACTCGCACTACCACCGCCATCCGATCCTTTTTTTCCATTATCACTATCTTGGATGACCCCCCAATCACAACCCATCCCACTCCCACCCAAGAGGAGCTCACCCGTCAACATCCTAGTTCAATCACGAAAGCCCCATCCACCACTCCATCGTCGCTATCCCAATCCCATGTTGACATCATTGAGCCACAGTCTATCATCCCCTTCGCTATGACCACAAGCACCACCATCCCCATTGTGTCCCCCTTTCCCCAAGTTTTGCAAGTTCATGTATCACTTGACACACAACATGAAGACTTCATGGATACCCAAGGAAACAATTATTATAATCACAGTTTGAGATCTGTGAAATAACAGATTGTTCCTATGATGTAGGATCCACAACAATGTCATGTAATGGAATTGTTCCTAGAGAACATAGATGTTGTTTGGACACTTCCTCAAGAATTGCAGGACACGCTTGCACACAACCTCTACACTACTTCTCCTAGTCCTGACAACACTGTGTTATGATCCAAATAATCAAAATATCATTAAATAATAGAATTACACACCATGTATAGAATGTCATTGTGGAACACAACTCCAATATAGATAATTCACACAATAATTTATTAAAGAATAGGGGAACCCCCTCCAAATAACCAAATACCTTTCATACTTCATAATTCACATGTCAATAATGAATAAATGATATCTTATATATAGCTATTCACACTTTCACTTGAGGCCCCTTTATCACTAGGCCGACCCTATTACATATGTATTTACACATTACATGTACATTTAGGCCCATATATACCTGCCCTTGGGATCATATCATATACATTTATCCATATTTATTCCCCCCTTGGGTCAGAACATAGTAACCTCCTTCAAAAATCTTTTTCCTCAAAGCTTTGCATTTAAAGGATTCACATGTGATGAACCCAAGTAATATTATTTTCTTACACAGGGTGTATCTACAAAAGTAGGATGACCCAAATAGGTTGTATCTTTTGTAGATACACCATGTGTAAGATAGGGTAGCTCACTAGTCCTATTGACTAGTATCAAACATGTGTTCCGAGTAAAACAACCATAAATTCTTCATAGAGGATTGAAATTGAGTGAGACCAGTTGCATTGAACAATGGATAGGACAT
>ML807229.1:25908-39214 GCA_009831015.1 Picea engelmannii
CTCTTGGAATCTCTCTTTACATTCTGATGTCCAAAGGAATTTAACTCCCTTTTTCTGAAGGGAAGTAATTGGGAAACCAATATTGGAAAATCCTTTTATGAAGCTCCTATAGTATCCTGCTATGCCCATAAAGGATATGATATTATATACATCCTTTGGGGTAGGCCAATCCATAATGTATCTGATCTTGTCAGGATCAACTACCACTCCTATTTTAGAAATAACATGGCCTAAGCAATGAAATTGTTAATGGAAAAAGTCACACTTACTAAACTTAACATAGAGGTGATGTTCTCTTAGTACTTGAAGTACTAGCTTAAGGTGTTCTTCATTCTCTTTCCTATTCTTGGAATAGATTAGGATATCATCAATGAAAACCAATACAAATTTGTCTAATAATTTACTGAGTACATTATTCATTAAGAACATAAAAGTGGTTGGTGCATTGGTTAGCCCAAATGGTACCACCACAAATTCATAGTGAACATATCTAGTCCCAAAGGTTGCTTTGTGGATATCTTCATCTTTAATTCTGACCTGATGGTATCCAAACCTTAATTCAATCTTTGAGAAAATTGTAGCACCCCTTAATTGGTCAAACAAGTCATTGATCCTTGGCAAGGGATACTTATTCTTTATGGTCATCTTTTTGAGTTTCCTATAGTCTATACACAACCTGAGTGTGCCATCCTTCTTTTTCACAAACAAGGTGGGTGCTCCCCATGGAGATACACTAGGCTGAATGTATCCTTTTTCCATCATCTCCTTTAGTTGTAGTTTGAGCTCAACTAGCTTTGGTGTACTCATTCTATAAGGTGTTCTAGACACTAACACCTCTCTTGGTGCAAGTTCTATTGAAAAGTCAATATCCCTTCTTGGAGGTAGACCTAGTACCTCTTCCAGGAACACATATTTATACTCTCTTAATATGGGATGGTATTCTAGGCTTGGTTTGTTGTTCTCAGCAGAGTCCACAACTTGTATTCCATATAAAGGGTATCCTTTTTTTCAATACTTCTTCACTTGAAGGGTTGATATTTGTCTTACTGAGACAATATTTTGAATCCCTTATAGGGTTACCTTTCTCCCTTCTTCATTTTTGCACTCCAAAGTTTTATTGTGAAAGTCCAACTTGGTTTTATGGGCATCCAACCAGTCCATTCCAATCGACAGGTCATAAAATCCTAAAGGGAGCATGTTTAGGGTTGCATGGGTGGGTAATCCATTCACAATGAATTGGCATGCTGGTATGACCTCTGTTACTTTTATTTTGGTTCCAGTGGCTAGTTGTACCAACCATGATTTAACATGTTTAAATTGTTGCAGCTTACATTTCTCAACATTTTAATGGGAAACATAAATCAAATTAGAACCAGGGTCAATTAAAATGGAAGCTAGATGGTTGCAAATAATACCTTCCATCCCCACCACTGAAGCTTGGTGGTCGGCTTGTCTATTATCCAAGGCTGCGTAAATATAAGGCATGCTCCTAGCCACATCATTGACTATGGTAGCCTCTTGGATGTTGTAGACCCTCATATTGTTCTATTTCCTATATGGGTAGTCTCTCAACATATGTTCTTCTACACAACCCCAAAATTTCAAGGGTTTTCTCTTTGGGTTATCAGTATTACTTAAGGCCAATCCAAAGGGTTTATTTACACTTTGAGAGGGGAAATTTTGTTGATATGCACTTTTAGTAGGAAGGCTCATCTTAGAACCTTTCCCGAACCACTTTTCTTTTTCCAGTCCTCACGAGGTTATGTCTTATTCTTGAATTTATCATAGCAATACCTTGCCTTTAATATAGTGTCTTCTAAGGTCTTTGGCTCATCAAATTTAATTCTTTCCCACAAGGGCTGAGGGAGTCCACTAATAAATATTTTCATATTTACCTTTTCATCCTTTATGTAGGGTACATACCTTATCATCGCAAGGAATTTATTGATATATTCCTCTATGGTGATATGTTCCAACTTGAGTTCATAGAACTCCTTGGTCTTCCCATCAAAGTATTTCTCTGAAAAATACTTCTTCTTGAAGTATTTCTCAAATTTTTTCCATGACATGTCATTCCCATGGATTCCTTTCATGTTCCTAAGGTCATCCCACCAAATGGAGGCCTTTCCATTCAGGTTAAAAATGGTTATTTGAACCTTTAAATTTTTAGAGTAGTCATGGAATCTAAAGTAATTCTTCAAGCCAAGCAGCCAAACTTTTGCTTCTTTCCCCCTTCTTAATTTCTCCATCGAAAATGGGTGGTTTGGATTTCTTGAAATCTTCAGGGACATGACTCTTGGAATGTTTCCTCTTATTTCATTTCCTCTGGGAATGCAAACTAGTTTTGCTACTAGAAGATTCCTTACAATTTTCAATTTCCTGACCAGAGGATTCTCCTGATGAGTGTATCTTGGCTCCATGTTGGGCCTTCTTTGAGGGCTCATCCTTGTGTGGCCACTTTCAAGGCCATTCTTTCATATCTTAAGTGGAATTAGGGTTTTCTTAGTATGATGTCTATCCACATGAATGACTATTGGTCCATGTTGCAGTTTCCTTTGTATATCTGATAAGCTCTACAATAGAACTACATTAATTTCAAATTTTTTTACTACTCTTTTATCAACCTTTCATTGTCAGCCTTACAACTCTGTAATTCTGCCATTAGGCTTCTTACATTTTCAGCCAAATCTGGAGGGGTCTCCACCACCCTCCTTTCATCATATTATTCCTCTCTATTATGGTATCTTTCCCCCAATTCATGGTGTGTCACCATCCTTTATGTTGTATTTTTCTTGTGGTCCACTGAATGTTTAAGTGTAGATAAAACATTCTCTATTAGTTAATGATGTACTAGTTTTATGAACAACACACTGTTCAAATTTTTCAAAACATATACAATCAACATAAAGTTTCATTCCTTCCTTTAGTAGAGGTTTAAATAAGCCTATTAAGAATGGGGTAAGATAGGGTGTCACCCCTAAAAGTTATCTAAGTAATATTCTTAAGTGACTCGTACATGAGTCTATGCAGACCAAGTGTTGTAACCATGCTTTGATACCAATTTGTAACACACCCAATCCCTAAGTACCCTTTCTAGGGATGGGGCATCAAAAKTTTTMTTACTCTAATCATGTCGAATCATATCTSTGAGGTATTSATCCTCCTCTACTCACTCGTAKCTTTCTAATGACTRTTACYGGGCTCTAATCCTACCTCTGGTTTGCAAGTTATGGCCTCCTGAAGTTCTTCGGGCATTATTAGTTGAGGGCTACATGGCACCCACGTGGGACCATATCGTTCGTACCATCTTTATATTTCTACCTCCCAAAGGGAAGGTCCATCTATCGTCCAATCCAACGGTAGGACTTGATCCTCATCTAACACACAGGCTATAGGGAAAATTTGGCATTCTACGCTTCAATGTTGAACGCCCCTTTTTCCTTTCTTCATGCATGTCCTTTGGAGTCTCAAATTCCTGAACTCCTAATGAGCCAGAAATATTGCCACATTGCTTTGGCCTTTGGGTCTTTCAACTTACCCTCGACACTGTGTTCCAAACGTTTGTATTCTTGAATTCTTGGACTCCCGAAGGGTCCACCCTCGAACGTGGTGACATACTAGACATGAAGGCAAGTATGGATGGGTCCCGATACTCCTCCCGCCAAATGGATGAAACATGTAAATGTCAGGGGTGACACATGGAAAGGAAGAGATGACATGTGGCCCCTAAAGTGGGTGACATGTGTCACATTTTAATGGGCACATAGGGTTTGTGAAATGTATGAATCCAAGTGACACATGACACATCAAAAGTGGGTGCACATCACCCTAGGTGACATCAGCGTGCCATGTCACCTTGGATTGATATCCTTCCAAGCCCTTTGATTTCACGGTCAAGGCATGTCCATGTAACCCTTGGATCTATGGCCTTTGTTACTTTGTAACTTCAACATTCGGGGGATCCATGGTCTGAATTCCTCCTTGATCCTGAATTATTTAACGCCAAGATAACCATGGTCTAGATCTAATGGTTAGGGGAGATCTTGAAGGGTCCCTAGATCTACGGTCCTCATTAATTTACAACTCCAGCCTTCGGGGGTTTTTGTGTTATGGTTTCTCCCCTCTCCCAAAGTAGGACTCCGTCGAAGTAGCGTACGCGGGTCCCTCCACTGGTTGATCGAACGATTAAGAGGGGTTCTTAACAGATTTCCCAAATCCAGAACTCACATCAATTTGTAATTTCGACATTCAAAGAGTTTGATGCTATAAAATCTATGTTCTCCCGAAGTAGGACTTCACTAGACTTACCTCAACATATATCCAATGGCCAAGGGGACTGCCTAATACCCTCAGATCTGTGGCTCGTGTTACTTCGCGAATGATGAATGGATCAAGGTTTAACAGTGGGACAGGTCTATATACCACGATTAGGGATACCACTAGGCATCATTCAAACTCGTGGGTAACCATAACAATCAGTTTTCTTCGATCGGTTTACAAATGGTAATGTCAAAACACTCGGGAGCTTCGAAGTCCTGGGCTTTTGAAGCCAGAAAGGCTTAGCTCCTTTCAGGCCTAGCGCAAGGTTCCCAAACCTTGGTCACATGGGTCCTTAGAAATCTCTTGTTGGATACATGCTAATATCTTAGCTGTGAATGGTTAAGAACACGGGCATGAACCCTCAGTCATTCGGGTGAAAGGTCTGAAGGAGGCATCCTCCTTCCACAGGGTTTGAACTTTGTAGTCCTGTGAAGGTAGATTCAAGAGGTCAGAAGGACTTAGGCATTCTAGTTAATCCTTCCCCGACTCTCTTATGGACTCATGTCCCAAAATATCTTTAGGTAAATAGAAGACCATTCAAAGCATGGGTTCACAGAAAAATAATACACATTTCTACCTTAATCATTCAATATGGAACTCAGTCATAAACATATGTATAGATTCAATCACCATTTCCATTTCAACACACAGAGTATGAAAATACTTATCAAAAAACTAGATTTCGTGAAGCGACTACTGAAAGGGGTGCATGTTTCCACCCAACCAGAAGCACAACCACTCCTGAATGGATTACCTTTGGCCACCCCCGAGCTAGACGACGATGCTATTAGAGAGGCTCTTTCTTCTTTCTCAACAAAATTCAGGGACAGAGGTTACTCTCCTCCTCCCATGGGATCTTGGCAACCAATTTTCTCTTTACCAAGCAAGGAGTTATGCATGAGTACTTCCAGATTCACTCATCAACCTCGTTTATCATATTGGACTAAAAACATTACCAGTAGCTTCTTGCACCCAAAACAAGATTATTTCTCAGTTATTCCTTGAACCAGAGAGCTGCAAGCACTCTCTTCTCTTATTGAGATTGGTCTTTCGACTCTAATTCCTCGCGTAGATCTACCTCTGCCCACGAATTATCTCTTTTCTTTCCTTCCTCCGCAAGGTTGCGTGGTTCTGAATCCCCAGCTCTTGGTCAAGTCTGTAAGTCTTTCATATGGGTAATTTTCCCCATATCCTCATTAACTCTTAAGGAGGACCCTTCTAGCTACCATTCTGACTTGGTAATTCATTTATGGGTCAAAGGATTGTTTTAGGACTGAGCCATTAAATCCATTAAGGTACTGGTTTGGTGGGGGGTCATCTCAACCATTTCTAGTTCCCCTCGCCATATCTCTCATAAAACCATGTTATATCTTGGCAAACCCCCCTTTCAACAATTATGCAACACTTATCGATTTTCTATTAATAATATAAAAACACATATATTGAATTTTTATAACAAAAAGGTTCATCAAATTCAACATTCACACATATCTAGTCTACCATAGTCGCTTGGCCAGTTATATTTATATTTACAAACTTGGGGAAACAAGGGTATTACAATTGTATAAAAACTTTATGACCCTGGGAAGTTGATGTACCAAATTACCCCAATGGGGCCCACATGGCTTTTGGCGCTTCATCTCTTAGGATTAGGTTTTTGGATGTCTAGGGTTTTGGCATTCATGTTCAATGTAAAAAGGTCTTTGGAGCCTCATTGTAATCATCTTTTTGTGAATGATCATAGTCATCACATCTCTTCTTATAGATAAACCACCACCATTCTAGCAAGCTTGTTTCAGTCTGCATTTTACAATTTTAGCATATTTCTTTATTGAATAGAAGCCAAGTTTTATTGTATCTTCGTTATTGTTCATTGTATCTCTATGTTCATAATATATGTCTATATTCATTTCATTCTTCTCATAAAATATGGATCAATGGTATTAGTGTGGTCTACTCCTTTTCATCTTAATGCATGTCCCCGCTGAGGTCAGGGTACAAAGAGTTGGGTCTCGAGCTTGTTTTGCTTGAGGAGAAAATATCTCGCATGCCTAAGTGACCTTCCATGGTGGGAGAAAATAAATAATATGAGACAAGAGATCCTTTCAAACCATTTCTTGAGGAATCCCTCGCGCAACAAAGGAATAATATGATGGATAGTTTTGTGAAAATACTTCAACGGACACCAAAAGGTGATGTAGCTTCCTCGAGCAAAGGAGGCAACCCCTTCAAGTTACAGATCAAATTTGATATTCTTATATTTGAAGGTCATATAGATGAAAATGTTGTAGACAAATGGTTGAATCTGTTAGAAGGGAAATTTTCTGTCCATAACTTTTCCAATAGAGAAAATATTACATTTTCTCTTTTCAAAGCCGCCCCCCATGTCAAATATTGGTGGGAGACTTTCTGTGAGAAAAAGGAATCATAGAAACCCTCATTATTTATAGTTTCACTCACCTGGGAGTCCTTCAGGAATGCTATTAAGGAACAATACTACCTTGTTTGAAGTTATGACGACCTGTATACAATATGGACCACACTATGGCAGGAAAGGGACCAGAAAGTGCCACAGTTCACAAATATCTTCGATACCTTTCACACCAATATAGGTATCAAATATTATGAGTGAAATTTGGTGCTCAAATATCATAACAATCTTCATAGATACATCAATAAAGAAATGGTTTTTATGGCAATCTCGTCCTTGGGCGCGACCTTTCGATATGTCGTCAAAATCGAGCAGAAGCTTAAACAAAAGATGCAGTAGTTTGGGTATGGGAACCCCTCACAATAGAAGTAGGGAAAGGGTAGCCCCAACCTACAGAAAAAAGGGTAGAGAAAGATGGACAGCCTCAGGACAACCAATGTAAGCCACAAACAAAGAAAGAAAATGGAAAGATAAAGAAAGACACCAGGAAGTGGTGTGACTTCCATAAGAGTCATTAGAATAACATAGTTGATTGCTTCTCAAAGAATTCATTGATGGTTGAGGTGAAATCCTCTGAATCAGATGCAGGTTTTGACTCATAGACAAAATCACAAAAGGGGAGATGGATTATTGATGTGGAACCCAATGCCACTATTGCTACCACCAAGATCTATCCCAGTGAACCTGATGAGATAAAAGAAGGTGAGCACCTCTTTCATTCACAGGTGTGGGTGAAGGGTACTCTACTGCACTTCATCATTGATAGTAGTAGCCAGAAGAACATCATCTCAACGAAGGTCATCAAGCGTTTGGACCTAATGACAATGCCGCACCTGCAATCATACACCATCAGATGGCTCTGTTATTGCACAATTTGTACTTTCTCAAAGCCCAAGGAATTTGAATGGAAGATTGGCATAACAGGGGGTGTCCTATCACTGTCACCTTATTAGGAAACCCCTTTCTATTTAGGAGTATATCAAAGTTACCCCAAGGGAGACATCCCCAGTGACCTAAAGGGCTGATAAAACTAAGGAAAGGATGCAAGAAAATCCCCAACATGTCACTCAAGTAAAAAGGTTCTTAAGGTCCTTTAAGGGATGAAGCAACGGTAAAAAATAGAGTGTACCTGCCCAAAACAAGACAACAAAGAAAATATGGCAGCTTTCAAGTACAAAAATGATGTTAGTGCTTCTTAAGACCTTGAACCTTCAAAAAATAAGCTAGATGATATAAATTTGAAGCAATGTAACAATTTGCAACAACAATAAGTATTTTGTAACAAACACAAAAATTATGACTTGAAATTACTTGAAAAAGACAAGAAAATATAGCTTTAACTAGGCATAATGATAGTTGATTGTCACAAACAAATTTGGCAATGTCTATCTAGCATTAAATGTTACTTTTTCATAGAATTTGATGCAGTTAGATGGTTGTAGCAATATTTTGTAACAACAACAAATTCTAGTGCGTAAAATTAACATTCATCTAGTAGATTGATTCACAATTGTCACAAGCAATATCTAAGTGATCTAAGTGCAAGTTATATAGGTGAATGCAACAAATTATCATGAATTAGTATGGTTGTAGTAGTGATTTGCAACAACACCAAGTTAGCCGAGGAGTTAGTCTAGTTTAGGGTTAGTAAAAGTTAGCAAAAGCTTCAAAGAAGAAGGTTTAAGTGTTTGTTTGATCAATCATTCACTATAGTGATTAGACTAGTGCCTTTTAGGGTTTATGGAGTCAACAATAGCAATGAAAAAACTTGGATAAAAGTAGCTATGATAATACTTGTCAAAGGAGAAGGGATGGATGGAGGAGGTGTTGGCACTTCAAAGCCTCAAGCATCCAAATCCTAAAGACAAATTTGCTAGAGAGTAAGGAATCTTAGGCCCTAGCGAATCTTCCTTCCTTAGACTATTTAAAGACTGTACTTGAGAATTTTAGACAAGTAGAAACTATAGAGAGAAAAAAGTAACTTATGTTTCTCTCCTAGGGTTTAAGAAAGAAATTTCATAATCTTATACATGAAACAAGTAGAATTTACCACAAACATTCATTTAAATAAACAAATTTCATATTTTCTACTTACTTCACCAAGAATAATCAAGCCAAACCCTAGTTGAAGATCTTCCACCATAAAAAAATAGCCAAGATACACAAAAATATGCCTCTCCAAGAAGTTTCGCACTAGTTATTTCATCCAATAGCCCTTAAAGAAGGCACAAATTTCAGTCCACACTAAGTGTGTGATGAGTGACGATGAAAAATGAGAGTACTTTTTCTCTATTTATACAATACTAATGACCTCAATTATTGTTTAGGTCAAATAAAGGTTGACTTGGCCAAATTACATCAAAATCCATGTTTTTACATAAATAAAGTAATTAAATACTAAAATCATCTCCAAGGGTGACGTCATGCCCTTCTAGAGTGACATTGAGCCCCTAAAGTGGAAGGTTGGGATCCAGATGCAGAACATTTGGCCTCCAAAGGCCCTGTATGATGCCCACATGTGCCAAAAAGTTCACAAATTACCTCAATATGCAAACCCTAGATTTGGATGACGTCTATGGTCATAATGGCGATGCCATGGGATCTCAAAGGTCAATGTCCAAGTGGAAGAGAAATATTCCCCTTGGGTCTAGGTCTTCTAGAGTGTCTCCAAGGGAAACCTGCTTCTTTTTTCATGGTGCAAGTCTATAATGTCTTCTTGCCCCTGGCTGGGGTTACAACATCCATCTGTGGGATTTCATCCCCATGGAGGTCTGAGCTAATCATTCCCCCATGTGTACTTGTTCACTAGGAAAATTCCTGCAGAAACAAAAAGTACGCCCTCTAGGGGTTCATAAGTCACATCGATCATAACATGTAAATCAAATCCAATAATTAAACTACCCAAACATGTGCATCAAACCCCCCTTTACCCAAAAAAATGCTCAAAGATTTTTATGCAATTTAACAATTCAGGTTTGGAGAAGGTCTCAGGGTGTCCTATTGAGCTAATCCTCCTTAAGTTTGGGGTGTTTCCCAACTGAGAACCAATCTAGGTCATGTAATTAATGTGTGAGGTGGCGTGGAGTAAATTTTTGGGTTTGTGGTGTAGTGATAACATGGAAATGTAGATCTTACCCATGGTTGCCTTTGTAGGGTGAGTTGCACCTTATCATAGATGCCATGTTTTCCTATCCCATTCAATCCCTTTTATTCTTAGCTTCATTGCTTTTTATCCTTTTATTTTATTCTTCAAGGGAAGAGTTGAGGGACACTATCATGGCTTGGCGACCATAGGTGACAACATTATCCATAAGCATTTCACAGAGATGAGAAGGTTGGATCATGATGAGACCCACTTTCTCTTGGCTATCCCACCAAGAGACACTACCTTGGTTTGGTGACCAGATAGATGGTAGTTTCATACCACTACATGCCCATGGTCATAATAGGTCAGCTCATGATGAGACCTCCCCTCCACCAACTAATACCTTGAGTGTTTATTTATCTTACGAGTTCCCTTTTCTTACTGAGAAGAATTTTAATGATTTCTCTGGAATCCCTAGGCAAAGCATATCAAAGGTTTCACTTTTGGATTTGTACCTTACCCATTCCAACAATTTTTCATGGTGCACCATCACCCAAATGAACCTGTCCAAAATCACCTTGAACATAATCTAGAAAATGTTTCCTATGGGGTGTGGCATGAAATGAAGCCCCTGAATCTACTACCCAAGACTCAAAAATATTATCTACAGAAAGAATCAAAGCATCTTGTAACACATCACGTGTTACATTTGCTTCCTAATTTTTCTCTTGTTGTCCATCTCTTTGTTTCTTTGGATATTTGCAGTCTTTCTTTAGGTGTCCTTTCTTCCTGCAATTCCAACACTCTATCTTTCCCAATCTAGATTTGGATCTTCCCTTCCTAAAATTCCCACGGTTCCCTAAAATATTTCCTCTTTCCCTTTGTCTACCCCTGTTTTCCACATTCAAAGCATTACCTGATCTCTCACCTATTCTTTTCCTTCGCATTTACTCACTAAGGATAACACCAGCAACATCATCAAAATTTAAGGTGTTTGAACCAAAGACACAGTTAGTTACAACCATGACCAAGTTATTGCAGCTTTCTGGAAATGAACATAGAATCAAAAGATCCCTAATCTCATCATCAAAGCTCACTTTTATAGAACTTAATTGATTAGTGACTATGTTAAACTCATTTAAATGGTCAGTAACAGATCCACCTTCTGACATCTTCATATTAAACAAACACTTCATTAAAAATACCTTGTTGGAGACCTAGGGTTTTTCATATAGTGAAGCCAATTTCTTCATGATATCCTCCATTTTATTTTCACTTGAAATGTTAAAAGATATCGTCGCTTCCAGGCACAACCATATTTTTCCTAGTGCCTTTCTATCAAGAATATCCCATTCTTCATCCTTCATACTCTCCGATTTTTTATTTTTTTTCGTTCAACAGTATGTAAAGATCCTTCTGATATAGATAATCTTCCATTTTCATCTTCCACAACTGGAAATTTTGGCTGTTAAATTTCTCCACCCTAAAATTTCCTTCTTCCACCACTGCTCCCACTCGAGCCAGGAACCTCCTTTCTTTCCTGTGAGTTACCTTTCGCTCTGATACCAGTTGTTAGAAAAAAAGGATCACAGATAGATAAAATAAAACAAATGTGGAAATAAAACATAGAAGATACACAATACAATAGAGACACAAATATACACGGTTCACCCAGTGTGGGTTACGTCCACCAAATAAATTGCAAAATCTTTCCTTTTTATTATCCATCAAAATGAAGGGATACAACCTACAACACACCCACTGTAACTTCCTCTTCTTTCTCTCACAATCTCCTCTCTTGGAATACAATATTCACAATCATACACAGCCGCAATACAATTCCCTCATAAAAGAGGGTTTCCTTCTAGGATAAAAATCCTAAAAATAACTTCTACCGTCACATTTGCAACCTTATAATTAATGGTCTATGCTGACTACAAAATTACAATATTTTACAAGGAATTTTTTCCCAAATTTTCTCTTCAGGGGTGCTACCCTTGAATCCACCGCCAAGCGGTGGGGGGGGATAAAAAAATTGTTGTCGCCCCCCTTGGACCCCCCTGGTGAAATTTGTTGGGGGGAAATCCCCCTCACACCCCCCATTAGCCAATGGGTTCCAAGCACCGCTGAAACAATCCTATGAATAAAGAATATAATTAGGATCCACAACCAATACCAAGCTCACCAAATACACTACCTTCCACCTCCAAACAAATGGCCAAATCGAGGTCATCAACTAGATGATCATGCATACCATGCACATGTACAATTCCAATTATCCCTGCACATGGGATGAGAGTCTCCCCTATGTTCAACATAGCTACAACATAGTCATACATATCTCAACCAACTACAACCCATTTTAGGTGGGGTTTGGATTTCAACCCATTGGGTCCCATGGATGTTGCACTACTCATTGTGGCCACTCAAGAAGACTCATATATGCTTAAAATGAAGACAACAAAGATACCTGGTTCATTGAGAGGATCCAACACATCCACCAACAAGTTCAGGATATTTTGATGAAGTCCAATTGCAAGTACAAGCAATGCCATGATCAACACCAAGTGCCACAAAAGTTTTAGGTGGGAGATAAAGTTTGGTTACACTTGTAGAAAGAAATATTTAGAGGGCCCCATCAAAAGATTCATCCACTCCACTATGGACTTTATACCATCACCAAGGTTGTGGGTGACAATGATTTTGAGCTCAAGATTTCCCCCTTCTTTGGCTTGCACCCAATGTTTAATGTGGACCTCCTTCGACCATACTTTCCACCATTATTGGACACCTCAGAGGTAGCAGAACAATTGAAACTGATAGATCTCAACCCTGACTACATGGAACATGCATCCACTAATCAAATCATGGAAACAAAGGTCAAGGGAACTCACCAACAAAAGTTTTAACTTTATCGTGTTGTCAAAGTAGGGCATCTCCTGCACCAAGGCAAGTGGCTCAACTGGGGCCAAATTCAACAGAAATTTTCTCATCTGATGAGGGGAATCAATGAAATGGAGACCATTTATTGCTAAGGGGGGAGGATTGATCTAGGTGGATATCGGTGGCCACCCACCTATTCCAACTAGATCACATACATATGTCATCTTGGCAGCTTCAATTTTCTTCTTGGCATTTTTGTTCTAGCTTTTCGGGTCCTAAACATTCAGGGCCATTTTGAGGCCCTAAACAACGTTTTTTTGGCCGCCACAGTCACACAATAGACAAATTCAAAGTGTGATGACATGATGTGTATTTCCCCGATAAACCTTTCCAATAGACTATCTTGCGCCTAAAACAAAGATCGTATGAAAAAGTCACTACCTTAAGAAGTTGATGTACCAACTTAGCCCAACGGAGCCCACATGGATTTTGGCACTTCATCTCCTAGGGTTAGGTTTTTGGATGTCTAGTGTTTTGGCATTCATGTTTGATGTAAAAATTCCTTTGGAGCCTCATTGTAATCATCT
>ML807229.1:48781-85485 GCA_009831015.1 Picea engelmannii
TATATATATATATATATATATATATATACATTCTCCTTTGGATTGGACAACACAATTACCATGAATGTTAATGTTAGGTTAGCTTTAAGACATTGGATGCTATAAGTACGGAATAAAGGAGTAAGTGGAAGGTTGGACAACACAATTACCATGAATGTTAATGTTAGTTTAGCTTTAAGACATTAGATGCTATAAGTACGGAATAAAGGAGTAAGTGGAAGGTTTATGCAAATAATTTGGATTTTATCTTAAGATTTTCCTTTGGTTTGGACAACACAATTGCCATGAATGTTAATGTAAGGTTACCTTTAAGACATTGGATGCTATAAGTATGGAATAAAGGAGTAAGTGGAAGGTTTATGCAAATAATTTGGATTTTATCCTGATTAGGATAAAATCCAAATTATTTGCATAAACCTTCCACTTACTCCTTTATTCCATACTTATAGCATCCAATGTCTTAAAGCTAACCTAAAATTATTTATATACTTGAATGTCAATTGATTTATATAACATTCATGGCAATCGTCCTGTCCAAACCAAAGGAGAAAGAATCACTTTTTTTAAGGAAATGAAATAATTGTTAACAATAAATAAATGAGACTAAATGTAGGTGACTTGTCACATAATACATGCTAGGTCAAGTATGTTAGGTCAAGTTAGATGAAATTAAATATAAGTAAAAATAAAAGAAAATGAATAATTTTTTTTTGAATGAAAAGAAATATTATTTTTTTTTATAGAAGAGAAGAAAAACATGTAATGTCAATGGGAAATGAAATGAAATAATGTCAAGTATGAAATGAAATATGAGTAAAATTAAAGGAAAATGAATCATATTTTTTAAATGAAAAGGAATATTAATTTTATAGAAGAAAGGAAAAGCATGTAATGTCAATGGGAAATGAAATGAGTAAAAGTAAAGAAAAATCAATCATTTTTTTTAAATGAAAAAGAATATTAAATTTATAAAAAAGAGGAAAAACATGTAATGTCAATGGTTTGTCATATAATATGTGGTTATAATTATATATTTGAAATAAAATAGAGAAAGGGAGGAGAGAATTATTATGATTTATTTTTCTTTTTACGTTCATTTTATATTCAATAAAATACATTTTAATTTAATTGATCATGTTGAAGCAGATCTAAAATTTTTATCCTTAAGACCTAAAATTTTTCTTTTTCGGATTTCGACTATTCTTAAAACACAAGTTTCGTATCATTTCTAAGTATATGATCCCTGTTTCCTTAGTTTCTTTTTAATTTTTTAGATAATGAACGGGAAAAAGGTTTACAAAAAAGATAAGACTTCCGACGCTTTTTATTTTAAAAATTATTAAAAAGCGTGTTGAATTTTGAATTTACGATTTTCTAAAGTAAACTTAAAAGAATTTTCGGGATTCGGGGTTTCCTACAAACAAAGTTTTTGATGCAAATATAATCGGGAAATCCCGATCCCCGATTTCCCGATATGTTTAAATCTTCATAAAACACGAATTAATTAATTCTCTTATAAAAAAGTTTATCAGGGCTAATATAATTACGCTGCGATTTCGGGATTCACGGTTCAGTGAGATCATATCTCCTGTCATCATGTTTCGTGAAATCCCAATTTACAAAACCTCAATCCACAGTTTACGTTAACTTAACCAATCCTGTTTTGGACTTAATCATGATTAGTTAATCAATTAAAAGAAGTTTAGTCTTGTTTAGAAAAGAACCATCGCAATTTCGCGATTTCGGGAATTAAACTTCATTGATAACATACTTCTTGACATCCAGATTTCTGAAATCCCGAAAGAAGTCTAATCTCAATTAATTAAGGAAATAATAGCGTTTAAATCTAAATTAAAACGTCGTGATTTCGCGATTTCGCAATTTTGGAAATCGTTTTTCAATTGACGACATACCTCTCGACATCAAGACTTCCGAAATTTCGAAAAGCAAAGTTTTCAACCTTAATCTAATATTAACACTAATCAATATCCTTTCTAAAGAAGGCTTAATGGTAAGCATTCTTTAAGTATTCATTTATGTTTCAATGTCCGATTAAGCAAGTGTCCCATTTTCTTTAAAAGCTCGAAAGCGTCTAAATATGGACATTAAATGTATATCTTGGGAAAATATCTCCCGCATTAAAAGCCCTAAATTCGTAACAACTGTGTCAGTCTTATCATTTTTTGAATATATTCAAAGTAAACTTTCAAACGTTTGTGTTCATTTTAAGCTGAGCTTTTTCACCCATTCTCTGTGACAGGTTTTCAAATAAACACAGAGTCATGGAACCCAGAAAGGCACTGAAGAAGAATGAAGACACACAAGAAGGAGATATTATCTCCGATACCACTCCCCATGCTATAAATTCTATTAAATCGTGGACTCAAATCTCAGATTTGCTAGAATATGAGTTTGAGAATGCTCATCCTGACTCTGAAAATCATTTACGAGACATAGCTGAGTCAGAGCTTCATAAGATCGTTGCATGCCCGAGACTTGTGGCATACACTGATATGATTAGCTGGGCTCTTGATAAGGTCGATATCCCAACAAGGAGCATCCTAAATGAGCAAGGATCTATTGTCGGCTCATTCAGACCAGAGCACATTCAAGAAATGTATAAACTCTCGCCGAATCATAAACATACTTTTAATGCTGAATTTTTATTAGAGTTTCAGAGAAAAGAATGTATCGAGGTAGACCAGACATATCCCGATATAATTAGAGGATGGGAGAGGTCTGAAGCAAATTTTAGGGATGATGCTCATGGGATTTATGCTACAACCTCCTTAAATGAATATATGGTTTATATAGCCATTATGTTATGCAGACTTTTCGGGAGAAAAGATCCCTGTCATTTTCATGTAGACTGGGTACCCTTTTTAGAGGAAGCTTCAGAAGGAAATAGTTTTAACTGGAATAAGATTTTGTCGGATAACCTAACACAAGAAGTCTTAAACTACAGAACAGTGAAATCAAAGGGACAACCAATAGCTTTTTATATGTTTGCATACATTATGGATGCAATCTATTTTATGACTCCCTTTCCATTAATGAATTGAAGTTGGGGCATTTCCTGTCCAGAGCCTATTCATAAATATCACTCATCCCTCTGGGAGGAAAATGCTAAAGATGTATTTTATGAGGTTTGTCATTTTTTCATAATTCCTATGCACATGATGTTTTTTGGATGCGAACCCCCTCATATTTCTGATGTAATCCCAAAAAACCTTAAAGCAGTTGCTGATTGGTTTATTGAAGAAATTTTTTCCTACATTAGGGTTTATGGTTGTTCCATTCCCCCTCATGCACTCCCTAAATTCCTACTAGACAGATTGGTATGCAGGGAGATAACTCATCAGATAGTAAAGGGTGGGGTTGGATTAGAATTAAAAGCTGCTCAAAAGAAATCATGGCCATCTTTCCCTGTTTATATTGGAAAATTTGCTTTATTAAATTTAGGTCATTCTAAGGTTGAAGCTGAGTCATTGGAAGAGGTGAAGTTAGTAAATATTGAGCACAAAAAATATGATCCCTATCAAGTTATAAGTAGGCATTTCACATAGTGAAATTTAAAGGAATATGAACATGAAATATCTATTTATGATGACATATTTAAAAATGTTAAATCCTATGAAGAGGTGCTGAGCAGAGTACAAGCCATGCCACCGGACTCACAGACCAGGTTTGCATCTTTTCAGAGCCATAGGTGAAAGTGCCTACCAAAGAGTCTGCAGGGTGAAGCTTCGACCTCACCACCAGAACAGGAAGAACCCCCTCCAGGGTTTGAAACAAATACCAAACACAAGGTCAAGGATTCTGGGGTGCCTCCCCAAAACCTAGGGGGTTCTTAGACAAAAGAATCAGGGACAGAGAAAGGAAAAGGGCTGGAAACAAATCCAATAATTCTTGATGATGTTCCATAAAAGATAGGAGGGACAACATCAACAGAGCTGGGTAGTCCTATCACCTCCTTAACTCCATTACAGTCAAATTTCAGAACTCCTCATGAAGGAGATTTATATGTTAGTGATCTAGAGATAATTTCAAGAGATGAAATCCCTCCATCGGATTACTTTTTCAGTAAAAAGCGAAGATCAGTCTTGAAGCAAGAAATTCATCCAAGAGGAGATGGGATGATTAAAAGGCATAAGGTGATTATATATGGAAAGAAGCTCAAAGAGGGAGAATTTGCTACAGAATTAGCAGGTACGATGGGTGCTATAGCATCAGCTAATATATATTCTGTTGCCAATTTGACAAATATGCTTGAAAAAAAAGATCAAACCATAATTCAACTGCAAGACAAATTAAAAGAAACTGAGAGGAATATCAGTTGGGGAATATAGAAGGGTCTAGAACAAGCTAGACTAAAGGATATGCAGGAAATTCAGAAAATAAATAAAGATTTGGAGGATGCAAAGAATATAATACAGGTCACATAGGAACAGGTTCGAAAGCTGGGAGAAAATAAACATCTGCAAGATAAAATTATTTCTATTACAAATCAAGTAGTAGAACTTGAAAATTTCAGAACACAAGCACTGGAGATATATTCGAAAATAGAGCAAGAACAACAGAAGGTGTTTTTGAATCTGGAATTAGTCTAGAATTATTTTCAAGAAACTAATAAATCTTTGGAGAATGTTTTCCAGAAGGAAAGGGAGGCGAAAGCAGCTAGAACCACTTTTCAAAAGGCAATGGCCTTCTCATCAAAGGAAGAAGCTAGAAAGATTAAAAAATTATCTATTTCTAAACAGGTTAAAGGGGACATAATGTTAAAAGTGTGGGAAGCGAACCTGGCCGAATATAAAAGAATAACCAGAGAAGTAAATGATGATTGCCAGGGAATTTTTGATCTTATAGAAAGAGCTTCGTTGAATATCGGAACAAATGACTGTTTCGGATTATTAGGTGAGATAAATATTACCAAGCATCAGCTAAGATCCAAAGAAGCACTGGAGAATATGAAGATAGAGGTTTCAAGAATTAAATTGATCAATATCACAGAGATCAATAAATGGATGGTAATGTCGAATCTAAGGTTGAAAACTATTGAATTCACAGAAAAGATGATAGAAAGTCATTTGCCCGAATTACAGAAAAGATTTCTCTTATTCGAAGCAAATGAGATACCAGATGCTCCCAAGACCTTTGTGAAATTTATGGGAAAGTGTATTCAACGTATTGAAGCCGGAAAAGGAAGCTCGTCAACGCAAGTTTAGAATCTTTTTTAAATATTTTTTATCATTAGAAAATAGAAAGAAAATGTGAACAATTGACATTATTGTTTATATGTAACCGTATTATTAGGAAGTTGGTTAATCACCAACGAAATATTTTGATGAAGATGTATAAATGTAAATTCTAAAGACTGAGAAAGGGCTTCAGAATTTTTGGAGAGAGCTGGTTGTTATAACAATTTTCTTATACTTCATAATATAGATCACAAACGAGATTCTGGATCCTGCAAATTTGTAGCTATGTTTTCTTCAACTTTGTTTAACATTCTTTATTGTATTTGTCTTTCGATGCTCTTCTAATGAATAATCAATTTGAAATTATCTATATCTTTGATTTCTAGTTCAGATTGGTTTGGATATCAAATCTTTACAGTTTTTCCTCTGAAATTGCTATCAATGATTTCAAGACCTGTAAATCGTTTGAACCTTAATACTTAATTTTCATTAGAAACCTTGTTCTTCTTCATTATTATCTGTTGAAATATGAGATTCTTTCTTGATTAAAGCCTCATATTTTTCTGTAGTGTTTATTTGTTATCTTATTATTCTCAAATTGTTACAAATCTAGGAAACGACCTCGAATGTATTTATGTTAGTGATTTAAATTTCAAAATTGTTTTCTACATATTCACATCTCTGGAAAGTTTGAAGTAACTTTTAATTAAAATCCTTTCACAAATAAATAAAATATTATCCTCCATGATTGTTCCGAGTGTTAGACAACCCAACGTTGAACCCATACTTCAAGATCAAACTAACATCGCTTTGAACCTTTTTAATACAATTTTACAGACAACAACTAACCGGGTCGAATTAGAACGATCATGGGCTGCTATTGAAAGAGACATTAGCATCCAGGAACAACAAGAAGCAAGACAAAGACAGTTGAGAAACTGATTCTGCTTTATCCTTCTTTCAAACTTGTATTCACGAATTATTCTCTAAACATTTATGGATGCCTTGACGGTATACTTTATAGCCTTAAAGTATAAACTTAGGAACGACAAATCAAATAATTAAATAAAAATAAATATCTTGATGAACTAATTCAAATGATTGAGTTTTTTAAATTTCATAACTAACCATCATCAAAATTTAATTTTATAGATATATGTTCACATGTGAAATTCCAACCCTATATCCACCTGTTTAGAGCTAACATAACATTTTCTTATGTCTTATATCAATCAATCCCCGTTATATTTCATAATGACCAAATTGTCTTTTCAAAATAAAAAGAAAATGAATCTTCTTTTTTAAAGGAAATGCATTATCTTTTAAGACAAGAGGGGTTGCAAAGGAAACAAGTCCCTATCAAGGTAAGCTAAGGGAAAATGAAAGACACAAGTGGCTGCCTTGGGAGACAATTTCTCTATGAACTGCGCAGGAATATGAACAAAACACGTGCTTCCAAACACTTGCAAATAGGATGGTGCAGCCCCAGTAAGAAGTTCATGAGGTGTCTTTCCTCCCATATTGGAGGCGGTTAATAACAAAGACTACAGTCAACACTGCCTCGGCCCTTTGGAACATTCATGTCAAAAACTCTTGAGTGACCTCCAAAATATGTGCCATTTTTTATTTCATCCACCCGGTGTGTGTAGCGTAATTCATTTCTTTGGTGGATGATTCCATGATGAGATAAAAAATCACCAAAGGCATGGGATAATCATTCTCCCCCTGAATCATATCGCAGTACCAACATTCTATTCTCGAACTGAGTGGAGACCATGGAATGGAATCTTTTGAAGCATTAAAAAACATAATATTTTTTCTTAATGAAATCAATACCGAGTCATATCATCAATCAATGTAAAAAATTAACAAAAAAGATATATACAGATAAAGAAGAAGTAGGGGATGGCCCCCAAACATATGAATGAACTAGGTCGGCTCCATCTTTTTCTTTTTAGATGGTAACACAAAGCTTTTAGCCGCTAATAAAATATTGGATCCATCTCACTAATTTGTTGAGAGGAATTGATTGAAGGAAGATATCCATGACTTATCATCTTATGTAATATCTTCCCATGAAGATCACACAGTCGCCCGTGCCATATCTCCAAGTCTTTATGTTGGCCCTTGGTCATGTATTAAGGAAGAAAGCAAATATTAAAGAAGAAGAAAGGAAAAGTACGAAGTTAGAAGAAGGCACACAAACCAAGGAAGGGTCGAAGTGGGAAAAGTGGCATAAAAGAAGGAACAAAGTAAAGGAAAGCAAGTCGTTGAGAGAGAAGATCAAGGAAGACAGATCAACAAAGAATATGGATCGTGGACAACTTAGCAAGCAGAAGAAGACACCAATGGGTGCTTTGGAGAACTTCACAGAGAATAAGGAAGAACAGGTTGGCAAAGACCTTAAGATGCGGGTCATGTGGAACTAGGGTTTTGGAATCTAGGGTTTTGACACCTAGCCGTTGGTCTAAGGTTGTCTAAGAGTCATGAAATGTATAAATAAACATAAAAAAGAGTGAGGAAGGGTTGTTGTTGTTGTCATTGTTTTCTATATTGTTGTTGTTGAGAGCTAGAAGTGTTTTGTTGTAAGAGCATTCTTGTATTCTGGATCTTCAGCTGGGTGCATAGGGAGGGGAGATAAAGAGGAAGAGAGAGAGATATATCTGCAACTAAGTGTAAAGATAGAACTGTATGTTTTCATCTAATAAATCAATAAACATAATTTTGTGGACGCAACCCTAGGGAGAGGGTGAATCACGTAAATCTTGTTGTTCTTTATTGTAACACCTTGTTTCCCCTAGCTTGTAAACGTAACGGGACTGGCCAAGGACTATGGAAAACTCATAAAGGTGAATATGTGATGTAAATGGACCTTGAGAAAGAGGTCAATGCATGTGAATGATATTGTGAATTTATTGTAGGACTGCTGAGAGGGGATGTGCAGAAAAAGAGACCACGATGGTGGTGGAAGGCCCCTAAAAAGGTGGCGTTAACTTCCACTGAGAATTAAATACCATATTTGGACTCCACTGGCCCGGAGAACCAAAAGCAGCTCGCTGGCCCTGAAATTCAATGCCTCCCAGGCTGGTAGGCGGATGGCTTGATGAGGGATGGGATGGTGAACCGCCCATCTGTAGAGCCGTCAGGCCTGATCAACGCGAGGGTAATCGTGCCACATGCAACCTCGCGAGAGGATAAGGTGTATGGCAGAGATGATTGAAAGGGGAGGCGAGGGAAACTCTGGATTACACAGAGTGAGTGATAGCAGATAGGAAAGATTGCAACCTTCGCTCCTGGTCACTGGCAGGCAGAGAGACGCAGTCTCAGAGCATCATGGTCTCGGCTCAGGGGTGGCTAGTGGTAAATCCGTTGGGAATCGCTATGCCTACGGTTGGGTGGAAACGAGCACCCCTCTTAGTAGTCGCACCCACTTCTAGTGTTATTTCTGATAAGTGTTTTATATATATATTGCATCTTGAAATTCATAGACTGGTATATGTATATATATATATATACTCATAGAACTGTGAAATTGTGAAGTTTCAGTGTTAGAATATCGATGCAGTGTCTGATAAGAATGAATAGATATATGCTCATAATAGAAGAAACCATGCATGATTTATGTTGATGAATGGATTTGATTATGCCTGAGATGAACCAAGTCAGACTTCTAGTCCATCCTCGGGAGTGTGTTTCCCTTTGTCTATTTCCAGGAATGCCCTGGATTAGATCTCTTCACAGAGATTCCCTTCTTAGAAAGGATTATCAAGAACCGAAGAAAAAAAAAGGGGTCTTGAATGTGCAAGTCTTAGCAACCCTGTATGAAGAGGAATGGCCCTCTTAAAAATCCTGAAGTAGCAGTGTAGGGATGAGTATTGATCAACTGATGAGATCCTGTCGGGGAACCTGCAGTCATTCACGATCGTTGATTCGAAGGAACGAACGAGGGCGTTATTTGCCTTAACCCATTTTTCTATCTTCGTGAATAGCTAGGAAATCTGAATCATAGATCCCCAGGCTCTATGATAACATCTGGACCGTTGGTTTTTACATGTCCAAAGAGCAGTAGGAAATAGCACAACATCGGGATCAATACGAACCCTCAGATATTAGCTAGGAAACCCGATAGCCATTAGATCTATAGGGAGATAGACGAGGGTTAAGCCTCATGAATAGGGGAAAAAAGGATCCGAGCCGTCCATCTGAGGAGGACAGGTGGCAGAGATCCAGGGATCTCGTGAGCTCGGAGGTTCGCAGGGTAGGAGTCCAAAAGTTGGATGCTCCAAGTCGTGAATGGCGAAGCCACGAGAGGATCAGAGCCGTCCGTCTGAGGAGGACAGGTGTCAGAGATCCAGGGATCTCATGAACTCGGAGGTTCGCCGGGTAAGGATCCAAGCATTTGGTGCTCCAAGTCGCGAGATGCGAGGGGTGAGAAAGAAGGGTAGCCGTTGGATCTGGGTCGTAGGAGAACCATCGGATCTACACATAGGATCGTGTATTGGGGTTTCATAGGTTGAAGCCCTTGAGCTTGGCAACAGAAGATGCGAAGTCGCGAAGCACGATATTCTGACGAGATCAGAACCGCTCATTCTTTGGGACGCGTGTCAGGAGATCCCGAGGAGTCGAAAAATCAAAGTTTTCAAAGGCGTGAAACTCTTACATGTTGGAATCGCGAAACGCAATACTCCGACAGGCAGGTTAAAAACCGGGAGCCATCGGAGAATCGAGATATTGAGGCATCGGGGTTTTAAGAGCTAAGAAACTCGAGACCTTTTGAATCTCGAGACACCAGAGGCATCATAGCAGTAGATCTTTAGTGGAACACGTGTCAGGAATCCGAAGGGAGTCGGGGTTTGACACTTCGGGGTTCCTGAAGACAAAGAGAATATTGCACCAAGAACCGCGATATCGCGATACGCGATATCCCGACAGCCAAGGTTGTGGGCCACAGATGTCAAAGAGGAGGACAGGTGGTGCACCGAGTCGGGAATCAGAGTTTGGTAATGCGAGTTGTTTTGAACATCGCAAGTACAGAAACCCCGACAGGAACTAAGACCGTGGTCTTATGGATTAGTGGTCATATGGACCAGGGGCTGAGCCAGGAGGGCTAGCGTGAAAAAGGCGCGTCGGGAATCGGATAATTGCGAGTCTTGGGGATGTTCGCACATCGACATTGAAAACACCGAAATCCTGATAGGAGCCTAGGACTGTGGTCGTATGAAGGCAGGTCACGTAGACCAGCAGTATGGCTGGTAGGGCTAAGGTGAAAAGGAGCTCATCGGTAATCAGGGATTCTGTCCCTTGGGGAAAAATGAAAAATTTTACTACATTGTAGTGGGTATATTACATTTATGGTTGATGTTGTGTTATTTGCTATCTGTTATACTGTTATTGCATTGTTATTAAAGATCAAAGATATAACTAACCTCACGGAGTAAGCATAAGACTGTTAAAGAATCTCTAGGTTATATTGTGTTGTTGTTCTGGATTCATCTTGCATTTCGTCTGGTTGTAGACACTTGTGTCCTACAAACCCCCTATTGCTACTTTGGGTGAGACTTCATCTGCTTCACAAGTGTTGCTGAAAGGGCCAATAGTTAGGGTTTGTTGGTGCGTTGTTAGAGTTGAACCCTGGCTATTCCTCTGTGCCAACACTTTATTTTCCAATCAAACTGAATGAGAAGCTACTAAAAGGGATGAATGAGTGGCTTCCTGATCTGACCTCAAGAATTCAAGTCTACCCAGAAGCCTCTTGGCTCCAATTGTTGTCCCCAAATCCGATCTGGAATAACACAACCAAAGTAGTCAAATATAAAATTAAAATTCTACTGAGTCAACTGAGAGACAGATATAATATTTCTATGGAGTTGAGAGATTAATAATACATTGGAAAGGACCATAAAGTGAGAAATAGCTAGAGGTATTTTTAATAGTCCCTACATTGGTTATTTGTCACACTGTGTTATCTCCCTTGCAAACATAGGGATGACCTTTGTACTCGAGGATAGAGGAGAAGACACTGGGTCACCTCACATATTCTTTGAAGCCTCTGAATCAATTATCCATTTAGGATAAAGACGTATAAAAAACATAATGCATAACAAAGAGGGTAACTTGTTGCACCTACCCTTAAAAGGGCATCGAGGAAGCTCCAGAAGTGGAGGACAACCTTTTTTTTGTTTTTTTTATTTTCTTTTTCAAATCAAGCCAAGAGTAGGCAAAGGTTCTAGGGGATTTTAGATGGTGTTGGTCTAAACAAAAAAATATTGGCCTTACAAATATGACGGTTGCACAAATTATGGTAGATTAGAGAGACATTTGAGCAACTTTTTTTTGCATCTCTGAAGGTTGCACAAATTATGGTAGATTAGAGAGACATCCGAGAAACTTATTTTTGCGTCCCATCCAAAACCAAGTTGATTGCATTATAGAGAATTTTTGCATCCCATCCAAAACAAAGTTGATTGCATTACTATAAAGTTATGACATTTGGTATCATTAGTCCCATCCAAAAAATTTCAAGTAACATTTTTTTGGCAATTGTCATCAACCCTTCATCTAACATCGACCCTTGTAACATTTTTTTGGCACTTGGCATTGACCCTTCAGCTAACATCGATCCTCCCGCTAACATTTGTTGATATTGGTATAGGAAGGATGATCGTGGAAGGCACTTGATAAATTGGGAAAATCAAGGCGCCATTATATCTAAATGAACGACACAGGACTGTTTCATCACCCATTGTTTCTTGTCAATTGGGTGCTAATTCTCTTAGAAGCATTGGATTACATATCTGTTGGACCCCCTCAACATGAGGGTTTTCTTTATAAAACATGTCATTGATAAGGTTTTTTAGATTGACCAGTTGGCATGGATTTTATATCTTGTTTGAAGGGAGAGTATGAAATGGCTAGTTGTATCTTTCCCGGTGCTCCCTGATGGATACAATTAACCTGACTGCAATAAGAGATGGGATGAATAGGGTGATATTGATGGAAGACAGGAGAGATGTCGTTGGGTAGATCACAAGCTTTACAAAGAACACAAATGGATGCACATTGATAAAAAAAAATCAAATGGGGATGACTAGGAGAAGAAACAAATGGCAAGCTTGCTTGATAGATTTATGTGTGGAGGTGTTGTCCACTAGAGGAAGGAATAATTTTTTCCTTGAAAACTCAAATCCATTTCTCGTTAGATTTGTGGGTGGTTGGAATTCGCCTGCACCTTCTGTGCATGGGTTGGCATTCACATGCAACTCATGTGTGTGGGTTGGTATTCTCCTGCAACTCCTCTACCGCAACCCTTTCAACACAACAGTCTAAAGCATTAAATACCTTATTCATCCATAACAACATCTGAGTGGGATCGTCTAATATGTATAGAATTGGAAATTACTAAATAAGAAGCACTTGGAAGCACCAGGATATTACCTTCTCACCTGTTGTATCTCTTGAAAGCTTTGGGACTCAACTATGGAGAAAGAAAAAGAATGTGCAAGGTAACTTTCCATATTGAGAATGGGAATGGGAAAGGTATCCTCCAGACTGAGATTGCAGTGGAGGGAAGGCCAGACTGAGACTGCGTCTAGGTAATATGAGACTGCAAGGAAACATATAGATATGTGGCCGTAAGTGGGGGATTGAAACTAAGGCCTGGGTCGAAACGTATCTGTACGGAGCTGGTTGGTGACTATTGCCTCTACCTATGCAGGAGAAACTTCTTATGATTCAGGATCCTTGGGGGCGATGACTTATCAAACACGAGCCATGGCTACTACAATGCAATATCATGGCTCTGGTTAGTTCAAGCGACCGACACTCGAGTGGAGAGGAAGGAAATTATATGTCTGCACTTTCATCGTAGGTCAAGGATGACTCCTCTATTGGTTTGAGTGGAGTGGTGAAGGGTATCTGAATGATAAGAAATGAGACCCAATAACATGTCATGAAGCATCCATCTCAATCTTAGAAGGCTGGTGCAGATCAGGGAACCGTAAGACAAGAGATGAACAAAGAGCTTCTTTGAGGAGTTGAAACTCTTGATTCCCCAAAGATGCCCAGACAAAGGGTGCTTGATTAGACGAGATTGCATCCTGGTAATATGATACTGTAGTGGAGGGAACAAAGATCTTCTTTGAGGCGTTGAAACTGATGATTCGCCAGAGATGCCCAGACAAAGGGCGCTTGACTAGATTGCACCCTAGTAATATGAGACTACAATGGAGGGAAGGTGAGACTGCTTCCTATTAATATGGTTTAGACCTCTCCTTATTGTTGGGTTATGTTATGTGATAATAGCTTATGTAAGAATCTTCCACGCGTTGTTGCCACACGCAGATGTCCTTGATAGATATTAGGGATGGACTATTCATGGGAAAACATTTAATGTTAGGGAAGTATTGCTAACTTGAAAGTTAGCATTACTTCATTTTACTTCATTTTTTTAAAAGTTTCCTAAGTTAACATTCAAACCGGCTAAATGATGTGAACCTTTATCCTAACTTTGCCATAAATATTCCTCGATATGAGGCCAAATAAGATGCCAAACTTAAAATATTACAATATAATATGAAATAGAACTTGAAAAAATTAGGAATTTGAAAAATCTTTAGGTTAAATTCATTGGTTTTTGTGCAAGACTAATAGATATATAAAAAACTGATTACTAAATAAGTGATATTATTTATTTCATTCAATGTTTTGCATAATGATTAGTAAAATAAAAATTCTTTTTGCATAATGATGAATAAAATAAAAACTCTTTATAAAAAACAAAAGAAAATTACTCATTATTTGAAATAAAAGTGATGAAACTTTTGTTTAGTTTGTGTTATTAAATGTATATTATTTTCCCCTATGCATTATAAATAGTGAGAAAGAAAAAGATAATTTTAAGGATAAAGAAAAACAAATCATTTTTTGGAAGGAAAATGAACGTGGTTAATGTAATTTAATGTTTCCTATAATGACCATTAAAACTAATGATTATTAAAGAAAATGGATTATCTTTTCAAAAAGGAAAAAGAAGAGACCTTATAATGTGGTCAATGTCATTAAATGCACATTGTTTTGCATAACTGTTAGAAAACAAAAATCTTCTCAATATAATTTATTATTATTATTATTATTAGGAAAATGAATGTAGTTTATGTTATTCAATGTTGTGTATAATGGTTAATAAAATAAAAAGTTTTATTAAAACTAAAGGAAAATGAATCATAATGTTGTGTATAATGATTAATAAAATAAAAGAGACTAAAAATATAGATATTTACTCAAGAAATATGGTGAGAATCCTCATGAAAATAGTACAATCAATGAGACCTTTTATTTTCCAGGTTTAAAATTACAACATTTTTTAAGTTATGACCTTAACAACCAATATTATTGTAACTAAAATCTTGAAATCAATATAAAAAAGTGGTACTACTAGTAAAATTCATTTTTTTAAATATTAAATAACAAAATTTTTGAAACTGAGTTAAAATATTAGTTATGTTGCAAACAAAACCACAAAATTAACCCTTGAATTGAAAATAAGTGTCACTAATATCATATTTTTTTCATGGTTAAAAAATTTATAACATATTTTTTTCATGGTTAAAAAATTTATGGCTTGTTTCAAACCATGTCCTTAACCATTGGAACCATTATAACCAAATCTTAAAATAAACTCCCCAATCAAAAACATGGACTAATCATAATAACTTTTTTTTTTTTAACTTAAAATTGCAACATGTTTAAATTCATAACCCGGAAAAAGAACATTGTCAAAATCATTTAAAAAAAAAACATAAAAATAATAAAGAAAAAAAATAAAAATAATATTTTTTAATTAATTAAAAAAAATTAGTTTTAAATGAAAAATAAACCATTTTTTTAAAATAATCAAACTAATTAAAAATAAAACAAAAAATCATTTTAAATAAATATATTAAAAAACACAATTTTTAAAACATAAAAATGATATATATAAAAAAATAGTTAAAAACCCATAATTTTTTTATTTTATATAAAATAGTTTTTTCAATCTATATAAAAAACAAAAAAAATAAATTTAAAGTAAATAAATTTAAAAACATAATAATAAACAAGGAAATAGATGCATAGATGCAAAGCAGCTAGTCCCTACCTGGTTATATAGTTGTGCCAACCACATATAAGTAATTAAACCTACCAGATTTTTGTCATAAACCTTTGTATGCTTTGATGGGAATAAGACTATCCACCATTTTGAATTTTTGGAAAAGTAATCAAATCAGATTTTGGAACAACATTGCAAACTCTACTTAATGTTTTTTAGCAATCCAATTTTCAATTTTTTCCCCAAGGAAAAAATAATAAATTACATTTTTTTAAATGTAGGAAAAAATTAATAAATTACATTGAAAATGAAAAATGTTTACATTATGTATATCACAATCACAAGTGCATTCTAAAATATCCAATATCCAATAGATTGTTTCTTTAAAGAAATGATCTTTTGATTGAGTTTATCATTCCATCTTATACCTTCAAGATTTCAACCCATGGTAACAAAATATTAAAAAAGATATAAGCCTACAGTCCCTTCAATAGTTTTGATGAATATACTCATAGTATGAAGGAAATAAATGCTTCAAACATGATTTAAACCGACTCCTAAAAAAAGTGTCATAGTATGAAGGAAATAAATGCTTCAAACATGAGATAAACCGACTCCTAAATTTTCAATTAAAGGACTGGTGTGTGCTCAGTTTAGATTAAAGCCCTGTAGGATTTTCAATTAAAGGACTGGTGTGTGCTTCGTTTAGATTGCAGCCCTGTAGGAGGTAATGGGGCTGCCATCAACAAAATATACTAGGATATATCATGAACAATAGTATCTTTCCTTCATCTAAGCATGTACACAATCTATCAGTAATATAATTACTTATAAATAAAAAATATTTATAAATAAAAAGGAGTTACATCAACAAAAACATGTTAGAATATCTCATCAACAAGAATGTCTTTCCTTCATCATCCAAGTATGTACACAAATCGATCAGTAATAGATTTTTAAATTAACATTATAAGCATACAATTATAATAAGCCAAAAAGTATGATGATTTACTACATATTTAATTAACAACAGCATCATTATTGAAACAAACCAATAAAAATGCAAATTTAAATAAATACTATTATTATTGAATGTAAACAAAGTTGATGAAACCTTTAATAATCATTATAATATTTTTTTTTTGTAAGCAAGTTTTTGTATTATATAAAAGTCCTTCTCAGAACGAGGTTCGGGAATACATTTACTAAGTCAAGCGGTTGTAGTTACTGAACTGCTCCGTGAGGAGAAACCAGTTCAGCCAACCATAGATAAAAGTAACAAAATTTAACATAGCTACAGAAACTAAGCTATTTGCTACCACTAGAACTGAAGTAAGGAACAAGCACTGTATAATCCGGAACATACTTGGGCATGGGGGCATGGGGCCCAGGTTCCTCTATGATAGGTGTCCCGCCTGCGGTCCAATGCATGTCTGTGGCTGTGTTGCTTTCATCTGCGTGTACCGGAATGCCTAGGCTGCCACCACTGTCGCCTTCCTTCTCCTTAGCTGTAGTTGCCGAGACTGCTACGTCGTTTGCTCCAGCCGAGATTGCCGTAGGCTCCGTCTGAACGAGGGCTGTCCTGGGCTCTGGAGAAGCTGCCGCACTATCCATATGCTGGCTTTGCTCACTGGAAATCTCAGGAGTGGCTCTGGAGATGTCTGGTGTAGTGGAGTTCTCAGGAGTGTCGCTTGAAAGGTCTGGAGCAGCAGGAGGGGGAGGAGCTAGGAGCTGAAGAAGGAGAGAGAGTCTCCCTTCCATTTGTTGGACTCTGAAATGAAGATCATTTACACCATCGCGGAGCTAAAAAACGAGGACCTGTAAAATAACATAGTGCTCACGCGGCATGGAGGGTGTATTTGGTTTGCGGCGAGGCGAGGGAGAGGAGGAATGCCAGTCGGACGGGGAGCGCCAAGCCTGAGGCCAAGGGGAAACAAGTAAAGTTGCACAGCGTGACCCTGAGGAGGGCGAATCGGGAGGCGGAGAGGAGGGGCGTCTCGGGTGCCAAGGGGCACCCCTACGAGGGCGCATTCGAAGACGAAGTCGCGGCATATCCGAACTCGGCGTCTGTAGAAGAGCTGCAAAGCCAAGGCAAAGCATAAAAATCGACTGTGAAACCATGAAAATCGCTGGACCAGAGCCTAAGTCCTCCACCCGAGCGAGAATGCCAGAAGAAGTGTGCATGGTTCGGTGCATAGAGGAGATCGAGGGGAGTGGGATTAACGTCCCTCCCATCAACCTTGAATGCCTTTTAATGCGTTGGGTTGGCAGCTGCTGCGGGCACGAGCCGAGCACATGGCTCCGTGCTCCGCTGGCCTTCTCCCACGCTTGCAGGTCGCCAAGTGGACCGCATTACCACCCCGATCGGGGGATCATTATAATATTATTACTATCTAATCATAAATACTATTTTTTCCACTTCTAATAATAATAATGGTGATATTCCATCTATTAAATCATCAACATATCCCTTTTAAACTAATAATGCCAACGTTCTATAAATTTTATGGGCAGAAACTCCAAGTCTGTAAATGAACAGAGCCTAACTCAAATTATTTGCATTAGTATACACTTTAAACTAACAGTGGATTGGTAGTCATGGCTTTCAATGCCATCTTCAAGCTATTAGAACACGTCGAGTTACAATTGATCTAGATACATTACATATTTTGGGGTTGGAATACTATTTAGTTAATCAATAAATATTCATCGCTCAAGAAACAAATTCATTACTCAATAGAAATACAATATTCTTGTGTTTAATACTTGAGATCAACTAAATACAATGCAATTCAATCTTGCCACATGGGGAATGAAATAAATACAATCAATTTCTCTACTAGACAATTAATATGCCTGATGTCAACAACGATACTTAAACCTCCCTGAAAGATAAATCGACGTTGTTGCAATTTATCATAATACATATCATTTTTTTTTAAACTAGCACAGCGTTAACTTGCGGTTGAGAATGTTGAAAAGAGACTAAGAACACTTGCGGAGGAAGTTGAAGTAGTGCAGGTTAATAATCCAAACGTGGCAATTATATGGTGCTATAGTAATTTCTTAATATAATTAGGTAAATGTTAAAAAGTAATTTCTTAATATAATTAGGTAAATGTTAAAAAATAAATAGGAAGTTATGAAGAGTAAATCACATTCATTGATTTGAGAGGACGATTAAGAATATGCCAACATCTTTAATTGTTAACCATCAAATTAGAATTTTAGATTAAAAAATCATTAATCCTACCCATTACCAATACATATAAACCTTTCGACTTAATTATAGAAGTATTGATTCTACTAAAAATCTTAAATAATAACCTATATCTATCTTTCTAGAACTCCAATGCCAACGTTTTATTAGTTGGAAATAAACAAAATTACGAGTATGCCTTGATGTATTCAAGGATCTGAACCAGGTGTACATGAAATACAAAACGAGTGGCAAATTTCTCTACTGCAAGAAGACAATATGTTAGCTTTTGCTCTTCCCCATAAATTGCCTTTTTTAGAGCAATGAGTGCGATTTCCAAAGCCACTGTGTGCACCATTTAATCTTTTCATGATTGTGAACCTTGGAAATAAACAAAACTTGACAATGAGCATGACAACAACTATGACCACTTTGAATTTGCATGGACAACTGTAAAAAGGAAGACTTATTTACAGGGAGAATCATGCTACATGCAGTAGATGTATTGTTTGCATCATGTATATTTTTTGGTTTGTCTCAACTACAACTATTGATTTATACATTTCTCAACATCTAAACCAAACCGATACCTAGACCAGGTTCACTCAGTATAAATTCCCGTTCCTCGAAGGTCATCCACCATAGAGATATAGTTTTAATAAATAGAATGAAAGGGAAGATCCCCGGGCTTCTGAGGCACATTCTCCGGTAGTGGTGTTGTGAAGGCCTGTTGAGCTAGCTGTCTCTGCTATGGCTCCAAGGTATTAAACGCATATATGTGAGTATCGGCTGTATGGCAAGGATTATTCTGCAAAGTAAGATATTACTATAATAAGAATTTATTTTAATGCCTGGGCGTGACAGATCTTCTTTGAAAAGGGTGTAAACTAGTATTTACCAATCTTTCTGCAGGGGCCTGTACCCATCTTCTGCAAATCCACAGTTATACACATCTTCTACAAATCAGCGAGCATCTTCTTCTGCACTGTAAGAAATTACTGTACTAATAATTTAGCTGCAGGTGTAACCATCTTTTGCATACCTTTGAATTCTAACCAAAACAATAAGAATTGTACCATAATGACAAAGAAACTATGAAGATTAGTTGTTCACCATGTCTGCCAACATCTTCCAAGGGTGCAAGGCTATCATGTCCACGGTTTCTCCTTGCACTGCAATGCAAAACCATTTCCACGGTTTCTCCTTGCACTGCAATGCTATTTTGCATGTTGGGCTGATTTACAAAACCATCCTGCACACACATCACTCCTCAATTTCAGATTACACAATGTCAGATGCAAATACTTTCAAGACATCAAGGATGAATCTGGAAAGAATAATTAATCAAGAAGTGAGAAGTGTGTAATGTATTTACAATAAACAAAATATAAATTTTGTGGTTAATGTGCCTGTTCAACTAAATTACTGAGACTAAATAACCCAAAATTACACTGTAGGAGACCCATCTTTCTAATGCTCAGCACCTAATTGAGTGTGTCATGAAACTTTACAATATTTTGGCTGCAACCATCTGTTTAATCTTTAATTTCATTTCTTCTCAGCCCACCGCTTTCCTTGCAGTCGAAAATGCGTAGATATTGGCATTGAAAGAACATATTTGGAATATTTTTTCTGCCTTGTAGAGTTTGCATCGTAATTTATGCAGGAGGAATGTCTAAGGTAAACAGTTCCACGAAATTGCCCCTCCCCAAGCCAGGATTGCCAAGAGATTCAGAAGGCCCTGAAAGGTGAGTTGCCTCCGTAATCTTCTTTCGCTGGGGTGGTATTCCAACAAGTTTGACCTTAAATCAATCATATATATTCAATCATTCGATCTCTATTATTTTGAAGTTTCAGTATGAAATCCTTTTTCTCAATGAGTGTATCGGATAACCACAAATAAATATATAAATAAATGCTCATAGGCAGGGGAGTAGATTAAAAACGCTTGGTAAAGATTTCAGCTCATAGATCTTCCTCCCAACGGAAAGAAATAAGAGAGACTTATCAAAGAATCTAATATTAGGAATAACKAAMAAAATTTCCATGGAATTGTRATGTATATGCTTAGTCTATGGACCTGTAATGTAGACGCCCAGTATATGTAAAAAGTAGTCTTTAGCTAAGCTTACCAGTAAGAATAAATTCTAACTTCTACCAGTAATCTTCGGTGTTTCAGTAGAAATCAAAAGATGAAGATGAATCAAGTATGCTGAGAACGGGGTGGACCTGCATATGGCGGCAGGTCGACTTACTTTTGTTATAGTTCTGCTTTGATTCTTTTTCTTACATCTAAGCTTAAACAAATTTTTCAAAGCACTAATACCTTTCTGTAGCAATCTCTGAATCCATTGTACTAAGAGCTCCTTCTTCATTACTTGTACTGAGTACCGTTGGAAGCTGCTCGAGTCTATGTTTGGAAGCAGTGGTTTTATTACATGGTGTCTCCATGAAACCTGCCAAGTGCACTGCAACCGCCCTTCCCCAAAACCTGCATCTCTAGCACGCTAATTAATAGAGCATTCAATATATTAAATACAATAGTATGTTGTTAGTTTATTGTTTTTGTAAAATTAATTTTTTTTTTTTTTAAAGTAAAAAGGGAAGGACCTGTTATATTAAAGTTGCAGATTTACAGAGTTTTGTTGGAATTCCAGCTGTCCTGCTTGGAGAGGAAACTGAGACAGCTGGCAATTCCATGCCACTTGTTTTCAAACACAGAATATTAGGCTGCCGCCCTGCCCGAAGGAAACCAGGACGCATGACCGCCATTAGATTAAGGTTGTTCTTTACTTCACTACCAACAACATTGCTATAGTCTAACTGAGCTAATTGAGATAAAGCTCTTGTTTGCAACAAAAGAAAAAAGTTTCTAACTATGAGCATGCATAAAACCTTTTAACTGGTGTTCTCATTATCATCGCCATTCTTTCCTCGTCTGATTGGAATCGCATAGGCTTGTGTGCATGTAGGGCATTGTCGTCTTGGGGATGTACTAGAGTAAGCAGTGTATATCATATCAAGGCATTGGTTGATTCGGATGGCCCTGAAGATCTGGTCATCCACCATGCTGCGTGTTTCGAAAATTAATTCCAGGTGCTCCGGGTGAAGGAATGGTGGTTGGTCCTGCAATTCTCGCGTAGTGGAGGAGAGGGGAGCTAGCTTCTGTGCATCGGTCTCATCCTTGCCTTCCTCAGGAGGTCCACCGCTTGTAGTATGGATCTTTTCTTCTGTGTCGTCTTGGAGTTCTTCCTCAACGTAGCAGGTTGTGAATTCCTCAACTGGATCTTCTTCCATGGGACAGTGTGTTGTTCTTGGAGCAGGGGGTTCGACATCCTTCCCGAAACAGGTGGGGGCATCCCAATTGTCCAGGACAGTGAAGAGGAGATGTTCTGAGTAATCCTGGATGGATTCATCTGGAACAATCTCCTCTACATATGCCATGGGAGGCGTTCCATTTCTCCCAAACTTCCTGGTTCTCCTCTTGCAAGCTATAGCCAATGCTTTTTCGAAATTCTTCTGTCGCTTCCTGCGTGAGTCGAAATCATACCACGCCGCACCTCTCCGAGGTCGTCCCCTTGCTCTTGGCATGTATAGTAGCAAAGCTATGGCCAAAATTCCGACTGAAAAGGTGTCTCTGTTCCTGCACTCCAAAGGTTCAACCTTTGGCCCTTCAATCTCCCAATGCATCACAAATCCTCCAAGGCGGTTGATAAGGATGAAGGTGATGGCTCTAGCCATTAAAGCTATGTTCTTAATGCGCTGATTGGTCGTTCGCTTTGCTCACGTGAGGGGCCTCATCGCCTGGTATCGGCTGCTTGGGTTCACTCCCATCTTTAATGGTGAGGAGATGGGAGCCGGTGGCCAACATTTATGGCATCACCCAACTCTTTTCCGTGTGTCCTTCCCTCTCTACGTGGCACCCCATCCGGGGGTTGGAGATCCATGTTGGCCAGAGCTTGACACCGATCTGAGATATCCGTGTCTCCGGAGATTTGTGCTTCCCAGTAGATGTAGTCTGTCTCTTTTGCTACTCCTTCATTTTCCAGGCAATCCGCTACCCTGTTTGCGTCTCTTTTCACGTGAGAAGGTATGATGCTAAGGTTGGCTTTGAGGAGGCTCCTGAATTCCTCTAGCAGCCCTGAGAGTCGCCAACTGGGTGAGATTTTCTGCGGGTTTTCCCCATGGAGGATTTTGGTGATTAGTTGAATGACAATTTGTGAGTCCCCCTCTAGGATGAGCTTGTGACTATGTCTAGCAATTGCTATTCGGAGGCCTTGTAGTAGGCCCATTAGCTCTGTCGCATTGTTTGTTGTTTCCCCCAAGTAACCCTATACCAGACAGATGATTTCTCCTCTAGAGTTTCTAAGTGTGGCTCTATATCTAGCTAGTCCTGGGTTCCCTTTGGATGCCCCATCAAAATTAATCTTTATGAAATCTATTGGTTGAGGGGTCTAGATGGTTGGGTTGCTATTCTGACGTTTAGGTGCCTTGATCGTCAGTTGATTGATCAAGCTAGGCTGCCTTTTTCAAAATTAAAATTATTAATATAAAAATAAATTAAATTTTTTACATACACCAGGGACAATTGAGTCCCAGACCAATAAAAAATTGAACATATCTATTTCAAATATTGGATAAACATTTTTAGTTTTAATAAAAAAATTATTTTAATATAAGTTTTTACAAAACTTTGAAAAATATTGTAAAAAGGCTCTAAAAGGCACCTATTAATGCAGCAGAATAGACCACCTAATACCCGATCAATGATAGCTCACCGCGAGGCCGTTGCTATAGTCCCTCGCCCAAGGCAGGGACTAATAAAAAGGAAAAACATGTTTTAAAAGAAGGGGGCTTATTGAGACCTTTTCTTGCTTCCATTTTTCCCTCCCACGTTCTATTTTCCCCACTTCTTTACTCATTTTCTTTTCCCCCTTCTATACCTTCCCTTTTTGCCATATCTTTTTATCCCTTCTTTTTCTTCCTTTCTTGGTTACTATACTTAGTCGTATTTCAGTTTGTGGGTTGTCATATTTTCATTTACATCCACTTATTCATGCACAAGTTCCTTTCAAAACTTAGACTCTTTCTTCAAATTTGCGGGTATGCGAGCTCAAACATTTTCTCTCCTTTTTTTCATGACCCTCACTTTGCACTTCAATTTTTGTGATCTACATTTTGACCACACTTGGCCTTTAGCTTCATCGCGGGTGTCATATTCCAAAGTATTCTATTCTTCATGCATGCGAGTCCGACCGATTGCTCCTTTATACTTAGTTTATTTTGATTATCTCTACAACCACATGTTGGCGGGTTGGCGGGTTCACAAAAATTCTATAATGAAGTTCTCTCACACACATCCCCACCATTACTTTTCTTTTCCTAATATGCATTAAGTACCATTTCAATGCTAACAACTATTGTGCAGGCCCAAAAAAGGTCTTCATTAATGCCGAAAGGCTTGAGGAATTTTCCATTAAATTCTCATTTAATTTTCATTTACTAAGGGATTAAATTATCATTATCTTTTCAAAAAGGTTTATTTGAGACCATTACCAAGCTGAAGAAATAGTTCCGTCAACTTAATGGCAGCATCAACTCAACAACAGTTCTGTGGTGACACTTTGAATATTTTTGGCCATGAAGATCAGAAATTCCGGTGGTTGAGAGAATACTAGTATTATTCCTCCCCTCCTAATGAAGAATTACATTGAGGATTGGTTTAAGAGGGAAATTGATAAGTTAACTAAAGAGGGCCAAGAAACAACAGTTGAGATAGTTCTTGTAATTGTCAATGAGAATAGTAAAAGGAAAACAACAAGCAAGTGAAAATGAGGAGATACCATCATATTAAGTTCATGTTGATCGCACTTCACTTTTTTTATCAGTTTTCATCCAGTTACTCTGCTTCTTTGAATAGAAAGGTTTAACCGAAATATGATAACTTCCTTTTGTCTTCTTTTCAGGTCTTGTCATTTTGCATCCTTCCACCTTCTTCTCTTTACAATCTATATCTTGTTTTCTTTTATTTACTTTTATGGTTCGTGGGAGCCCCAATCTCAGTCCTCTAGAAAAACACATTTTAAATTTCAAAGCATTGTAACATACCTTATTATTTTTTGAAATCCTAAGAGAAATCAGTTGATATCAGTTTTGACAGTGTTTTATAACTTTGATTTTTTAGTATAAAATCTTTGAAATTGGTCTATCATTATCTTCTTTTGAGCTATACATGTGTTTACTCTATCAAAGTTCTCTTGTGTATCTGGACCATCTTCTTTTATTTTCACGTGTGATCAGAATTATTTATTGTTACTATGATGGATGTGAGGAAATTGTACCTATATTTTTAAATGTGTGATTTGTGAGAATTTTTGGTTATGTCACAAGAATTCAAATAAAAATAAATCTTTACTTCTTCAGCATTTTATTTTTCTTTGAGCTTAAAGATATGGCTTGATTAAAGTCCTGTATCATTCCAAAATCTAAAAAATATTATAGAACATCATAACTCAAAGAGGAGTACCACCTCTTTAAAAACGCAGGAGGATTCATATCCTCATGAGGTTGTCGTTTCGTCCCTGATGGATTAAAGCATCAACATTTCCGGCGACCATACTGGGGAACTAACTGAAATATTTGAAGTATGGCTTAACATCCTTGAAATACATGAATTTTCCGCAAGCTAATCAGCCCCAGTTGGAAATTGGGTTAAATAATCAACAAAGTGTTTTGCATCAGCTATATAATCTTGTAATAACGACAACCAAAAGAAGGGAGGAATTGGAAAGGTCTTGGCAAACATTGGTCCAAGAAGAAGAAAGAGAAATTATTCGGAGGAAAATAAGAGATGAAAGAAAAGACCGAAGAAACGAGAGGCAAGCTCAAAGAGTGCAAGAACAAGGACAGAACTGAAACTGGATAAATATGAAGGACCCACCACTAGAAGTAAACGCAAGTAGTTACATACTTCAAAAATCAAAGAACTTATTCATGACAAAAATGATAAGATGCTAGAAATGGCGGAAATAAATGAAGAAGGATGTGAAGGACCACATGAAGAAAGACATGAAGGACCATACGAAGAAAGATGGGAGGAAAGAAGGCACGAAGAAGACATAAATGATGGAATGATAAGATTCAGAAACCCCAGAAGAATGAGGGGTTCTTCCCTTGATCTACTTGGTGAAAAACATGAGTTTCATGTTCTTCCCAAGGTCACCTTGAAGACATTTTCCAGAGATGGAACAATTGATGCTAAAAGACATGTTGACTTGTTTCTAGATGTTTGTGATTTTCATCTTGTTGAGTATGAGGATGTAATGGTAAGGTTGTTTCTCCAAATATTATAAGGTCAAGTTTATGAATGGTATACAACATTTCCCACCAGATCAAATATTGGTTCATTTCATGATCTCTAGAACATGTTCTTGACCATTTTCGCTCGCCCAATCACATATCACACTATTTTCACTAATTTCACTCAGATTTTTTTAAAGAAGAATGAGAGAATACAGGATTTCAATCTCAGACTCAATAAGACTCTGAACAAGATTCCTGAAGATAAGAGGCCAAATGATCCAGTGATACTTGGTTTTTATAAGAATGTGATGCCTCCAAATGTGAAATTTGCTATTAGAACGTCCCAAATTGATAACTTAGAGGAAAAAATGATTAAGGCCACATAAATGGAAGAAATCATGATTGAAACGGGTGTTAACCTTGATATCATCCTTAGAAAAGTACAAAGGTAGATGAGTAATCTAAATGTTGATGATCAAGGAGCTTCTAGTTTGAGAAGGAATGAAGAGAAGAATCCTCGATCAAGTCAAAATCATGCCACCGGTGGAGGATTTTTCGAAGGAACCATACCAGATGTGAAAATAGATCCCATTGCAGCTCGAGAAACTAAACAAAGGATTGATATCATGCAAATGAATAGAAATCAGACAAATGAAAAATGAAATAACCAAACTGAGAAGGAATGACAATTATGTTCCCAATCCAAGGATTCTAGTCCAAGAACAAAGAAGGATTCCTCCTCATGAGCAAAGAGTGATGTTTGAAAATGTTGATAATCAACAAAGACAAAGGGTCCCTAGACAACTAGTTCCAGATGTAGTGGTTCTTGATGAGTTATATAATGAACAAATAGCTGGAAAAGAAAATGATTATTTACCAGAGGAAAATTTTGAACATGTATAGATGGACGGATGCGAGACATCCATGTATATATTTGAAGAAGGCGACGTTGATCCCGAATCACAAGAGAATGTAGCCCAAACATGAGCATTTTTAAATAAGTCCAAAAGTAAATATGACTCTGAAAAAGACAAAGAGAAAAATAAAGAAATGGATAAGAAAAGGCGAATGAGAGAGAGAGAAATAAAAATGTGATGAGTAACACTGAAGATAAAAAGAAACACCAAGTATCAAAACCCCCTCAAATGAAATATAATGTCATTGATGATATGAGTAAGTTGAAGATTACTCTTCCTTTCACATAATTGGTGAAGATTACCCAACAAAGGGAGAATATTTTGAAATTGTTAGATGAGCCAGCTATAAGAATTGAAGCAGTTTCCACAGGCCCAAAGAAAATTCAAAACACATCGATAATCAAGTTGAGAGGCAAAGTTCCACCTTTTTATATTTCAAGGAAAACCATGATGTTTCTATCCATAATTCTTTAGTTGATATTGGTGCAATGAATAATATCATTCCCTTGGAAGTGATGGAGGCATTGGGTATGAGTTGCACTAAATATTATGAGTCAGGTGAAAGAATTTATGCGATTGATTCTAGGCAAGTACCAAATTACAAAGAAATTAAAGATTTTTATTCTTGGATTATTGTTTCTCCTCATATTCTTACAATTTTTAATATTGTGGTGGTGGAGCTTCCCCCTACATGTGGAGTTGTCCTTGGAAGGGATTGGTCAAATATGATTGTAGGCTATATAATTAATGAAGGAAGTTGCATGATGTTGGCAGATAAAGATGGAGCAATGATCAAGGTTCCTCGTGAATCCCAGGAAAGCGTTTTATTTTAAAAACAAGGATAATGAGCTAATAGAATACTATATAGACGATGGTATTGGAAATTATGCCATTCTGTATTTGGATCAGATTCAAGATGTAGGTAATCAAGACAATCATTTTTTCGGCTATTGGAGGATTTCATTTGATGGAGCTTGCTCAAATTCAAGGAATAGAGTTGGAATTGTCCTTCAAATCCCAGAAAACATTGTGCATCCACATGCCATCATATTAGAGTTTTCTTACACAAACAATGAATCGTAATATGAAGCTTTGATTCAAGGAATGATCCTTTCACGAGAAATGAAGATCAACCATTTCATCGTGACTGACGACTCTGATTTGGTGATAAATTAATTCACACAAAAATATAAGATAAAAAATGAAATACTTAAATTATATTTCAAAAGGGTAAGTGAATTGATGGAATTCTCATAAAGTTGGCTTAGGTTGATGGACAATTGGTATGGATTGTTGGTTTTCATTGATTTCAACCATTGGAGAGTGATATTGTAGATTGATTTCAACCCTTAGTGATTGATGTCAACCCTTGGAAAGTCCGGTAGCATAAAGGTTTGGGTAATGGACCCAAGTTTGTTTGATGTATAATGGTATGAGTTTTAATATATTTGAAAGTAATACTATTGTATATGGATAGTACATTTCATGCCATTTTCGGTGGTATGTGGAACGTCACATAACACCTCACGGTTAGAGAGTTATGGCCATGTGAAGTTGAAGAACCCAGGTTTGGGTAATGGACCCAAGTTTGTTTGATGGATAATGGTATGCGTTTTGATATATTTTCAAGAAAGACTATTCTATATGGATAGTACATGTCATTCCATTTCCATTGGTATTTGGAATGTCACATAACTCCTCACAGTTAGGGAGATATGGCCATGTGAAGTTGGAGAACCCTCATGAGTCATTTAGAAGCCCCAAAAGGTCAAAGTAGTCAAAGTGGTTGCAAAGAAGAAATCATTTAAATAATAAAGTGAAGTGATGAGTGTACTATAACTCAAAGTGGATACAAAATAAATTATTTAAGTAATAAAGTTAATGGAGAAATTACTAAGTGGACAAGTGGTTAGAAGTGGGTTAGCCCTAAAATAAGGAAAGTGGGTTAAGATGGTTAGAAGGTAATTTAAATAACAAAGTGAACTGATGAGTGCACTATAAGTCAAAGTGGATACAAAATAAATTATTTAAATAATAAATTTAATGGAGAAATTACTAAGTGGACAAGTGGTTAGAAGTGGGTTTTCCCTAAAATAAGGAAAGTGGGTTAAGATGGTTAGAAGGTAACCCCTTGAGGAAGCTACATGAAAGTATAAATAAGAGGCAAGGGTATCTCATTTTTAATCACACTTGAGAATATTGAATATCTACAAGTGACTGAGGTAACCAAAGGATATCTAAGCTGAATTTCAGAGGGAAGGTGAAGTAAAGAAGGCCAAAATTCAAGGAAGGATAGGTTCTTTTGATGATGCTTTCTAAGGTATGTTATTTACAGGTCATCTCACCATTTTCACAATAAAGTTTTTTATAGAATTTTACAGACCATGAAATTGGTAGGCCGTTGAGGAAACATATCCAAGTAGCTGTGATAAAAATTTCAGCTTGTGGGTCGTTGTATTTTTGGAGTTACATTCCGTGAAAAATAGGGTTTGTGGCTAGTCCTGAAACTAGTCTAAAACAGGTGTTCCAAGTAAACATGCCATAACTTCTTCATAACAAATCCAAATTCAGTAAGAAATTTTTTATTGGTTATAGTATAGTCCGTATTATTTTGTGTACAATTTTCATATCTATACAACAAATATTTCATGTGGGGCATGCTCTACAAATTTGCTCTCTAGAATAAGCTACAATTCAACAAGGTATGCCATTTTTGCTATAACTCATTTTCTGAGAGGTTCCAAGTAGTCAAATCTGGAGGAATTGCATAAAAGGCACTGAAGAACATTGTGTACCAGTTTTAGATATTTATTCATTACAGGTACATAGTTATGATTATTGCAAGTTAGGGTTGTTAACTAATCCAAAACTTGTCATGTGAGACTAAAGTAAAGTTTGATGAAAATGCTAGTCTCTTGTTGTTAATGTTAAGGAAGGTTTGCAGGTATGAAATCATATACACCAGGTCTATTATAGAGTTACAAATCAGATTTGGATGATGAAATTGATGAGGGATTTTGGTTGGGGTACATGCTGGGTACATGGTTGAGACAAGTAGTTGATGAGTTGGCACATACATGAGGTGTATAGTTGATGATGTTGGTACATATTTATAAGTCATAGTTGATGAGTAGTTGATGCATGATTGGTACATACTTGGTACATGGTTGGAGGAACTTGTTAGTAGTATTGTTGACACATGGTTTATGGATTATGTAGCATACTTGTCCTAGTATATTATTAGAAACACATATTGATCTTGGTGATGATTATGAGTTCTTGTGATGCACATGGTTGAGAGTTGTCTTGGTGATTGATATTGGTGAGTATATATGATTTGGTTGATAATATTGATGAGAGAGGTTGTTGTGATAGGTTGTTTGGACAGGTTGTTGTGACAGGTTATTTGTACAGGTTTGGTGCATAGTTGATGCACTTGTTCATGGTACATGTTGAGGTACAGGTTGGTGCATGGTTGATGCACTTGTTTATGGTACAGGATGATTACAAGTTGAGGTATAGGTTGGTGCATGGCTGATGCACTTGTTTATGCTACATGCTTATTACAGGTTGTTTGGTACAAGTTGGTGCATGGTTGCTGCACTTGTTTATGGTACAGGTTTATTACAGTTTGATTTGTACAGGTTTACAATGGTATATCTCACAATGATAGTGTGATAGTGGTTCCATCATTTTACTTCTACGTCAGGGCGGTTGGACGGGGCAAGGACAGGTGGTTGTAGCCACCTTTCGGTTGTAGCCAAAAAACATAGGGGGTTGGAGCCTCCTTCTGGTTGTAGCCAAAGAATTGGGGAGTTGGAGCCTCTTTCTAGTTGTATCTAGAGAACTAGGGAGTTGGAGCTTCCCTCAGGTTGTATCCTGAGAAACTAGGGGGTTGGATCCTCCTTCCAATTGCAGCTGGAAAACAAAGGAATCTGGTGCTTCCAATTAATGTAATTCTTAAAAACATATAAGAAAAATCATTTTGTGTTTTTCTCCTGCTTTGGGTTTCCATGTAAAAGCACTGGTGTATTGTGCAAGATACCAGATATAATAAATACACAAAACAAAAATGAAATGCTAGAAATGGTAGAATAACACTAATATAACCAGCATAATCTCCACAATAACACAGAAATAATATAAGAGCAACAACTAAAATAACACTTTGATTCAGTAAGCAATTTTCACAGGCCTCTTCGAGGGGGCAACCTCTAGTCGAGCAGTGCTCTGTTACAATAATCTCCAAGCTAGGGTTTTCATACCCTAGACCCTTATTTATACTAAATATGTCTATTAAGAGAAGCATCTAGAGGAAGATCCTTCTAGAAGTGGAAGCTTCTATTAGGTCTTCTTACATCCACCTTATTCTATTTTATTGAAAGGCCTTATTAATATTGACCTTTATTACATCCGAATACATTGATCTACCTATGTGCGGGTTAGGACCTTAACATATTGTGTATATGTATGATTGCTCATTTTTTCAATGTTTATTTACTCTACAACTATTGGATGATAATTCTACATTGATATAACACTTGCATTTGTGGTTAAAAATGATTGAATTACTCTCTTACTGATTCACCCCCTCTCTCAGTAATCCAACAATTGGAATCAAAGAAGGTTCCTTCAGAAATCAGTTTAACCATTGAAAGGTAGATCATGGAGAGTAACAACATGTATAAAAATGGAATACCACAGTTTGATGGAAAAAGTATGCATTTTTTAGCAAAAGGATGAAAACATATATATAGGCACGAGGATTTGAAATTTGGCAATTAATTGTAGATGGATACAAAGAACCAAAAGTTCCGCCAACAAATGAAAGAGCAATAAAACTCAGGCAAAATAATTCCAAAGCCACAAATGCACTTATGAATGGTCTTTGTGAATCAGTATACACCAAATTTATACATTGTAAATCCGCTAAAGAGATTTGGGACAAGCTTCAAAATATTTATGAAGGAAATTCAAAAGTCAAAGCAACAAAGCTTCAAACTTACAGAGGTCAGTTTGAACAACTAAAGCTGAAGGAAGATGAGAATATTGCAGTTTTCTTCTTATGAGTCGATGAAACAATAAATGCAATCATAGGATTGGGAGAAGAAATTAAAGAATCTCTAATTGTTGAAAATGTACTAAGATCTCTTCCTATGAGATTTTATCCTAAGATATCAACACTAGAAGAAAGAGAAGATATAGACTCAATAAGCATGGACGAACTACATGGAATCTTCACAGCATATGAAATGAGAACGAAACAAGAAAATCCAAATATAAAAGAAGAATCTTTCAAAGCATCCAAAAGGTCAAAGAAAAAGGGAAAGAAAAAGGAAAAAGAACATAGCAACAATAGTGACATATCAGAAGATGATGAAGAAATGACCAACTTTGTTAGAAGATTGAACAAGAGAACCAATGACAGATATAAAGGTAATTTTCCATTGATTTGTTTTAATTGTGATGGTATTGGTCATTTGGTAACAAATGTACTCATAAGAAGAATAAGAGGAATGATGAAGATTACTCAAATAACAAACAAACATATAAAGACAAAAGAACCACAAGGAAAGCTTTCAAGAAAAGATTATGCACCAAAGAAGACATTTCCTCATCAGATGAAGATGAAGTCAGTGATAGTGAGACAAAAAGATTTTTAATCATGGCAGTAGAAGACTTTGGTAAAGAAGACACCAAAGAAGAATATGAATACGCATAAGTTGACTACCGAGAAGAATTATTGTGTGTCATAGAAGTTATAAGAAGATAAAAGAATAAAAACAAGAAGCTACAAGAAGAATTTGACAAGACAGAAGACACTTAGGAACTAGAATAAATGATCACAAATTTGAAGGTTCAAATAGAAGAAGATAAAAGAATTGAAGAAGAAATCAAAGAACAACTAGAACAAAGAGACAAGATCATTATTAATTTGGAAGCAGAGATTGTCACATTAAGAAAGGATCTTCAAAAGAAAAATATGCAGAACAACTCAAAAGTTTTCGATGACATTATCAGCATTCAAAATCCTCATCATGACAAGTCCAGACTTGGATACAATAAGAAATAAAAGGGATCAAGATAAAAGACAACAAAACAAGAAACATATCCAAAAAACTATGCAGAAACAATCAAAGGGGATAGGAAGACTTACAAGGAAGATTATAGGGACACTCCTCCACCAAGAAGATTCATATTTCAGAATCAACGACTGGCAGAAACATATAGGCGTCAGGAAGAAGAAGGATTTATAAGAGTAACTCCTTTCAGAACATCTTCAACTCCCAGGTATCAAACTATCTTTTTTGGTTTATGTTATGCATGCAATAATTTTGGACATAAAGCTGTGAATTGCAGAGCTAACAACAGGAACATAAACAACTTTGAAATTCATACACAAAAGGGTTATCCAACAAGGCCTAGTGAAACAAAGAGAAGAAGTTACAACAGGTTTGAATCATTGAGCACTGAAGTGGAATGCTACAAGTGTAACAACTTTGGACACATGGCGAAAGATCTCATAATGACATTCCCTCCTAGAGAACCACAACAGAACAACAACAATCACAGATAGGAACCTCAGAAGAGGACATCGATAATAAAGCATAATCAATATAGAAATGAAGAATGCACACTCGCTCTACAAGATAAGAAGAAGAAATGTGGGTGGTATGTTGACAGTGGCTATTCAAAACATGAAGAATAGGTGAACAAAGACCAAGTCCTACAGATCGCAAGATTGGCAATAAAACGAGATGAAGAAAATTCTATAGAGAAAAAGAAAGATGCCATATACAAAAAGGTTTGGAAAATAACTGAAAGAAAATAAGGACAGGTAAATAAGGAACAGGTTTAAGAGATTGTACTTTTAGGCATTGTAGTGAAAGATGAATTCACAGAAAGAAAGAAAGAAGTTAGGGCTCAAAGAGATGATGAATCTACTAATGAAGATGATGATGAATACACTTCTGAATCTACTAATGAAGATGATGATGAATACACTTCAAAGCAGGAATTGTTTTGAGCCATCTGACTTTGAGAATCCCAGGTAAAATGAATATTAGACAGGGGGATTCTATGCGATAGTTGTGATAGACCAAAGAACCATATTTCAAGAAGCTTGCAGAGCTTGAGTAGACAAATCCAGAGCAGTCAGTTAATAAAAGTACATTTTGATAGATTAATCAGTTGTAGTAGTGAATACTTCATGGTAGTATAGTGATAAATGGGTCAACATTATGGAAACTTATGCAGTACAGTCTTGGAAAGTATGGAAACAGATGGATTTGTAAGGACACTTAGCAGTTTGGGATAGATATATGACAGTGGAAGAGAGCATGGATTCATAGATTGGTTCAGAGAGTGGTTCAGAGACAAAGGAATATTATCATAATGGATGATATTTACACAAGAAATGACTCAAACAATGCTAATGGATTCCAAATTGACATATATTCTTTGGAAACATGCAATGCATACAACATTCCACATTCAAAACAGAGTAATGCTCAGAAACAACAATGAAAAACTCCCTACGAGCTATGGAAAGGAAGACCAACAGATGTGAAACACTTTAGATTATTTGGAAGCAAATGCTACATCAAAAGAGAAGATGGTGGAATGAGTGGATGAGAATCAAAGGAAGAAGAAAATGAATCACTGGAACAACTTTACGAAGAAGAAGCAAAATATGAAGAAGAAGTCTACATTGAACAACCAGAAGGATTTCAGTTGTCAAAAAATGTGGATTATGTGTGAAAAATGAAGAAGGCCTTGTATGGTCTAGAACAGGCTCCTAGAGCATGCTACTCTAGACTGGATAAATATCTACGATAGGAAGGATTCAGAAGAGGAAGTGCAGACAACAACCTCTACATCGAGGTAACTCAAGATAGTATTTTATTAATTGAAGTTTATGTTGATGATATTATTTTTGGAAGTACTGATGACAGGTTAAGCCAGAAATTTGAAAGGGATATGAAAAATGAATTTGAAATATCATTACTTGGAGAACTATCCTTCTTTCTGGGTTTTCATATACGTCAAATAAACCAAGATTTTTTTATCTCTCAAACTAAGTATATGAGAGAAATGTTAAAGAGGTTCGGAATGGAATATTGAAAACCAGTTACCACTCCTATGCAAACCAGTTGCAAATAGAGCAAAGATGATGATTCAAAGTCTACAGACCAGAGGCAATACAGGTCAATGATTAGTAGCTTACTATATGTGACAAAATCCAGATCAGATGTAATGCAGGCAGTTGGACAGTTGGCATGATTTCAAGAAGCACCAAAGGAATCACATGTCTTAGCAGTGAAAAGGATTTTCAGATATCTCAAAGGAACATAAGAGTTTGGATTATGGTATCCAAAAGGAAAGGATATATCATTTATTGCCTACACAGATGCAGATTGGGCAGGTTGCATTAATGACCGATGAAGCACCAATAGAGCAGTGTTCTACTTGGGTGAGTGTTTAGTATCTTGGCTAAGCAAGAAACAATCATCAGTATCTTTATCTACAACCGAAGCAGAGTATATTGCAACAATAGGATGTTGTACTCAGGTTCTATGGATGAAACAAACTTTGACAAATATAGAGGTTGAGTATGATGAGCCCATTCCAATCTATTGTGATAATACAAGCACCATCGGTATCTCAAAGAACCCGGTGATGCACTCCAAGATGAAGCACATTCCAATAAATTACCACTTTCTACGGGAATAGGTTGCAGAGAAGAACATCAGAGTTAAATATTTGGGCACAAAAGAACAAGTGGCAGATATCTTTACAAAACCGCTTCCAAGGGAATCCTTTGAGTATTTTCGCCAGAGACTTAGAGTAATTTCTACTCCAAAATGAATTCTTTTGAATATTTATCTTATATGTCTTAGATTTACAAGATGAAGCACCATAAAGAGGACAGTTCAGGTTGGGGGATTAGTTTTAGGAAGAGATCAGTCAGGGGGAGTATCCCCAAGGACAGTTCAGTTAGGGGGAGCAACCCTGGATGGAAGGATACATTTTCCATTGATGACAAAGGGGGAGAGATTTATCAGATGCAAAGGTAAATGATTGGAGAGAGAGAATAGAGGAATTTTTCCATGGGGAGCGATTGTCACAAGGGAAGAATGAGTGATATGACTTCAATGTTGAATCAGAGTGATACACTTTTTCAAAGGGGGAGATATTATTCATATGAAGGGAGAGCGAGTAATGGGAGGCTTATAAACACATATAAAAATCAAAGGCATGTAGACAGGGGAAGAATCCCTAAGGAGAGTTCAGTCAGGGGGAGAAACCCCAAAGGGAGATACCCTTTTCCATTGATGTGAAAGGGGGAGAGATAAAAACATTGCTGAGGAGTATAAGCATTAATGTTATCATGACTAAGTGTTGCCATCAATGCCAAAGGGGGAGATCGTCAGACAATTAGCTTAGGTTGATGGATAGTTGGTATGGATTGTTGGTTGTTATTGATGTCAACCATTAGAGAGTGATATTTTATATTGATGTCAACCCTTAGTGATTGACTCCAACCCTTGGAGAAAGTACGGTAGTGAATTCTAATAGCACAAAGGTTTGGGTAATGGACCCAAGTTTGTTTGATGTATATTGGTATGAGTTTTAATATATTTGAAGGTAAGACTATTCTAGATGGATAGTACATGTCATGACATTGTTGGTGGTATGTGGAACATCACATAACTCCTCACAGTTAGAGGGTTATGGCCATGTGAAGTTGGAGAAGTCAGGTTTGGTTAATGGAACTAAGTTTGTTTGATGGATAATGGTATGAGTTTTGATATATTTGTAGGAAAAACTATTCTATATGGATAGTACATGTCATGCTATTTCCATTGGTATGTGGAACGTCACATAACTCCTCACGGTTAGAGATTTATGGCCATGTGAAGTTGGAGAACCCTCATGAGTCATCTAGAAGCCCCAAAAGGTCAAAGTAGTCAAAGTAGTTGCAAAGAAGAAATTATTTA
>ML807229.1:88308-100948 GCA_009831015.1 Picea engelmannii
ATTCAATAGGTTCAAGTGTGTTTTGAATGAGAGACCATTGCCTCTTATTTATACTTTTATGTAGCTTCCTCAAGGGGTTACCTTCTAACCATCTTAACCCAGTTTATTTATTTTAGGGTTAACCCACTTATAACCACTTGTCCACTTAACTTAACCACTTTCCATAATTAGTAAGTTCTCCATTAAATTTATTATTTAAATAATTTCTTTTGTATCCTCTTTGACTCATAGTACACTCATCACTTCACTTTATTATTTAAATAATTTTTTTTTTGCAAACACTTTGACTAATTTGACCTTTTGGGGCTTCTAGATGACTCATGAGGGTTCTCCAACTTCACATGGCCATAACTCTCTAACCGTGAGGAGTTATGTGATGTTCCACATACCACCGAAAAGTGCATGACATGTACTATTCATATAGAATAGTTTTACCTGCAAATTTATCAAAACTCATACAATTATCCATCAAACAAACTTGGGTCCATTACCAAACCTTTGTGCTACCGAAATTCTCTACCGCACTTTCTTCAAGGGTTGACATAAATGAAAACCAACCCAATTAATAAAAAATATCCCCCTTTGGCATTAATGGAAACACTCTGATGCAATACTGAAGTCATGTCGTGCAATACTGAAGTCATATCACTCATGATCTTCCTGTGACCATCGCCCCCCCTAGAACCATGCCTCTATGCTCTGCATCTGATAAATCTCTCCTCCTTTGTCATCAATGAAAAAGGTGTCTTTCCATCCAGGGTTGCTCCCCGTAATTGAACCGTCCTTGGGGATACTCCCCCTTAATGAACTCTTTGTGAAAATGATCTCCCGACTTGAACTGTCCTCTTTATGGTGCTTCCTCGTGTAAACCTAAGACATATAAGATAAGCATTCAAAAGCATTCATTTTGGAGTAGAAATTACTCTGAGTCTTTGGCGAAGATACTCAAAGGCTTCCCATGGAAGCGGTTTTGTAAAAATGTATGTCACTTGTTATTTTGTGCTGACATATTCAACTATAATGTTCTTCTCTACAACCTGTTCCCATAGAAAGTGATACTTGATTGGAATGTTCTTCGTCTTGGAGTGCATCACGGGGTTCTTTGAGATACTGATGGCACTTGTATTATTACAATAGATTGGAATGGGCTCATCATACTCAACCTATATATCTGTCAGAGTTTGTTTCATCCATAGAACCTATGTACAACATCCTCCTGCTGCAATATAATCTGCTTTAGATGTAGATAAAGATACTGATGATTTTTTCTTGCTTAGCCAAGATACTAAACACTCAACCAAGTAAAACACTGCTCCACTGGTGTTTTGTCAGTCATCAATGCAACCTGCCCAATCTGCATCTGTGTAGGCAATAAGTGACAGATCCTTTCCTTTTGGATACCGTAATCAAAACTCTTTTGTTCCTTTGATATATGTGAAAATCCTCTTCATTACTAAGACATGTGATTCCTTTGGTGTTGCTTGAAATCATGACACCTGTCCATCTGCCTGCATTAAATCTGGTCTAGATGTTGTCACATATAGTAGGATACCAATCATTGACCTGTATTACTCTGTTCTGTAGACTTTGAATCATCATCTGTGTTTAACTTGCAACTGGTTTGCATAGGAGTGGCAACTGGTTCGTAATCTTCCATTCTGAACCTCTTTAGTCTTTCTTTGATATACCTAGTTTGAGAAATAAATGTTTCTTGGTTGTTTTGACGTATCTGAAGACCCAGAAAGAAGGTGTTGTTGGGGAAAAACACCCTACGGACTAGCAAATAGAGTTCAGACTTTGCATGCATATATGACCGAATAGAAATTACTTTCTACCTTCATCCCTAGATTTAAATCCCCTTTTCTTAGTAGATGCATAGAAAGATCAACCTACCTCGTTACTGACGTTTGATGTCGATCCTCTGTTGTGCTTGATTACTTGTTCACAATACTCCTTCCAAAGCTGACCTGCATTCAAGACGAGCAAAAACTATGCATGCATATTACTTATATACTAGTGGGTTAGAAATCCAAACATATACTAATCAAACTATAAACAGTTCATGAATTGGGATGGGAAAAGCATTTTCTTTATTACTTTGAATGAGTCAACTTACAAAAAGTTGAGACCAACCACTACTCCTTGAACCTGATCCTGGGCTCCTCTTCTTCTGTCCTCCAACTGCTTTGCTTTGAATCTCCTCTGGCATAAGGGAAGGCTAAAGGGTTGGGACAATGGGAATACGTAAATGGGCAGAGTTTCTTTGCTATATTTTTCCTCTTTCCAAATGGGACCCCTACCCCTTGTTTTATAGTCTAGAAGGAGCTAGGTATTTGGACGAACCCTTGGCCATGCATGGCCGGGAGTTTCAGTTAACTCACCCATATTTTTTTTTTCCGTCGGCAACTTTCCTTTTTTCGTGCTTCTGAAGGTCCACGCGGGCTGTAGTGGGCCTGCTAGCATGGACACTGTAGATCCACGCAAGCTGTAGTGGGCCAGCTAGTTTGGACTTTTTAAAAATGGAGTTTTTAGAAGAGTTTTTCAGTAGTGCTTTGGAAAAGAAGGGATATGAGGTGGCTTGATGCCAGGTAAGCATGTGTGGTGCAATTTAGGGTTATAACAGATGTCGCCTAATGTGTGAGGTCAGAAGAGCATCTGATGGACGAAATACATTACCAATCTTTACTGATGTGTTGAACGATTGAGCCCAAGGATCAGAAACCGGGAGGTTCCATCTGCAAAATAACAAATGTCTCACCGAGGTGGGCATACCCATGCTCGAGATAAAATAGAACCATGGCTACCAATAAAATACACTGTAGATCCATGTCAAATAAATATAAAGAATATCCGTGAACAATACACAATGGAGCTACATCTTGAAATCAGAAAGATATACATATAGTGTATCTATCTTCCAGAAGCTGATTCGGCCTGATGGCTGGAGATGAGATCTTCATAGCTCGAGAAACAACTTCAAAATCTTCAAAACTCAGGTAGGAGTGTAATATGAGTGTATGACTGCACTATGCAGAGATCTTCGACGGCTCGTCGGTCATGTACTTGATAATCTTGATGATCAGACTGAAGGCTTCAATGATTTCGAACAAGGACTTGATTGGATGTTCAGGATGGTCGAGTATGCAGACAAGAGACATATTGCAGAGGGGCCGACTTAGGCTTGGTGACAAACCTCCCTTGGATAATAGCACGAAAAATGATGAGACTCAGGCAACATGTATGTTAATCATAAGTCTATGAAGCAGGAGGCAACACAAACTCTCCATATGTTTCGAAGGATAACCAGACGGTGGAGAACACAACTCTATATAGTGAGAAAAGCTTCCTAAGGTCGTACTACAGCCCATAGTCTGATGAACAAAAAGACATATGTGCTTTATCCAAGGGCGACTCATTATGCTGTCAATAAAGAAAATACTTTTCCCTTCCTCTTTTTGGGGTATATTTGATTTTTTTTTTTTTCAATAATTGTGGAAAAAGAATAAAGGAATATTACGTTACAAAGGAGGAATGAGTGTTGCAAACATACAAGCTCAAGGCACAAGGACAAGACTGATGTTCTAGTAGAAAGATACTCGGGAAAAATCCTCCGGGGGCCAAAGGTGTTTAGACGCAAAAGCAAACTGTTATAAGGCTGGCGTATAAGGTATGCAAACGCGGTTAACAAAACACACAATGGTAATGTCCTTCTATGTAAGTTTAACGAGCCCGGAGAAGGTTAGCTCGGTGGTTTTTCATATTTAGAGAGTCTGAAAAAACATAAAAGGAGACTCCATTAGAGTACCTTTTTCGAAGATAGTCTAGTCGGTTCGAAAAAGGATAAACTAGCACCGATTAGATGTCGATTCAAAACCATTTTAACGAGTGTGACAAGGACAAGATCACTCGGCTATTTTTTCATTTTTAAGGAGTTTGAAAAAATCTTAACTATGGACTTCGTTAGGAATGTTCTTCTGGACCAATTTAACGAGTGTGAAAGAATAAGGTCACTCGACAATATTTTCAATTTTAGGGAGTCTGAAAAGAGCTTAACTATGGAGTCCATGGGGGTTCCTTCTTCGTAAGTTTAGTCCCTCAGGCCCGAAAAAGGGATAAAATTATACTTGAGAGTACTCTTCTAAAGAATGGAAGTTCCATAGAGTATACCTTTGTTCAGACAGTTGACCGTCCAGACCAAAAAAGGGGTAAACTATCGTCGGACAGACGTGACTTCAAATTTTAGTTTAACGAGCGTGAAATACCACAAGCTCGCTCGACAATCTTTTCATGTTTAGAGGGTCTGAAAAGGGCTTAAAAGAAGACCCATTTAAGGAACGTTCTTTTGGACCAATTTAATGAGTGTGAAGAAACAAGGTCACTCGACAATCTTTTCATCTTTAAGGAGTCTTAAAAGGGCTTAAAGAAGACTCCATAATGGTTACTTTTCTCAGTTAATTCGGACGAGATCGAAAAGCATAAATGCAGTCTCGCCGGATGTTGCTTTTGGATCTCAAAGCGAGCTTGAAAAACAACAAAGGTAGCTCATGATCAACACTTTGTGGGTCGATGTTGGGTATCTCCTCGTAAGACCAGGCAAAACGTCACAGAATTCTTTAAAAAGATCTGTATAGAGTTGAATTTCTCCGGGGGAGTAGTCAGCTCCGACGAAAACACTCTCCACGATGCCAGGGTTTTGAGAGATATTGATCGGTATAGTTTTAGCAATAGTTTCCATATTGCCCTCAGCATAAATTTCATGCGTAGCTAAGAGATTAATAGGACATGACTGATCTCCCATCATGGTCATGGTGAATTCTCCTGCTTCGATTTGGCTTAACTCTGGGAGGAAACATGATCTCTGATGAAGATCATCCCAAGTTTTATCCGGACTAGTCATTGCTTCGATTATTGCTTCATCAAAAGGTAAGACTAAGTCTATTTTATCAATGTTAGCGAGAGAACCCTGAGCCCAAATAGGCTCTAGAAGTGGATCTAACTCTTGTGTAGGAGTCGGATCAGGGTTAGCTGAAGCTTGCTGGACTAAAGAGTACGCTACTTCAGCGGTAGACAAGGGCGTGGACATGCTTGGGTGCCCTGTCTCATCCATTGTGGCTGATGGGGAAGGAAGAATCCATGGATCCTCGAAGTAAGTCGTGCAGAACGACAAAACTTGAAAAACATCAACCTTATGGTGATTAGATATAAATTTGGTATCGCCGTGAGGAGGTGGATAATCGAAGGTACCCATCAAGGATGGGCACAAACCAACTCCTATGTTGATGACACCTGGTTGAGGATTATCAATCATCGGGACCGTGGATGCCCCCAAAGCTGGGTCAGGTCTGGAGAAAGAAAATTGATCGATGGTCACTATCGGGCCCTCGCGTGGAGATAACAAGACCCAAAAAACTGTAGCAACCATGGATTGCATAGCATAAGTCCAACTCCATCCTAACAAGAGGTTATAGTTGAGGGGAGCATCGACTACCTCTACTTCGACAAACACGATTTTCCCTCCTAATTACACGAGGAAAGAAGGAATGATGCCATGTGGTCGGAATGAATAACCGTCGAAAGCCGTGAGGAGAGTAGGTGATGGAGACAAAACGGGCTGGCCAATGGCCTTCCAACATTCCAACGACATAACGCATGTCGAGGCACCCTCGTCGATCACCGTGCAGAAGATATTCCATGTAAAAGTTTTCATGGGGTAAGCCACTACTATCTGAAACGTGACGTGGTAAGGCAGACGAGGTTTTTAGTCGGTTGTATCTAACATGATGGTACTCGGATTACAAGTCTCAGTAGAGCCCAAAGCGGTTAACAAGGATTTCCTATGAGCAGGGAAGCTTTGGAGGACCTCCAAAGAAGACATCGCACAAGGGGTTTGTGATAAATCTTCCACCACAGAGTAATTCTGGGCGGCCCTTGCGTTTGGGTTATGAGAAGCTTTTTTAAATCCACCTTTTGGAATGCGTGTCATTGTTTCTCCCAACGTCTTCTCAATCTATAGAGGAAGAGATGGGAGGTCGGCTTCTTTACCCTTCTCAGAAGCGCTTGGTTTACTATAATCGTGCGCTCTAGTCGATATGAAAGCATCACCCCTAACCATATATACGTTCGCGGATGAGGGGTTGTTCGGAGGTGGGTAGATTTCTTGGCTGCCCCCTTCTGTGCTTGCAGAGGCTTGAGTTAGATTTTGCCCATGTTGAAATGGGTTCGTCAACACTGCCTGTTGTTGCTGCATGACAAAGTTTTGGGCCTATGCAAGTCGAGGACATAGATGGGTCGGGTGGTCTTCCATGCACAAATTGCATGGATACCTCGCCTTTCGTTTTTCAGTGTTGTCTCTGCCAGCATTATCGTTGGGTTTTTTATCCCCCTTACCCTTCTTTTGTTGTTTTTTCTTCCCTTCGAGTTTCTGGGTGGCCTTTGGGTTAGTCGACTGCACAGTGTGTACTTCTAACATTTTGGTAGGGGGAGCAGCCAAAGCAGTAGTTTGGCTAGCCGTTGTGTGTTGTATGGATAACTGTTGCAACTGCTTTGTCAATTTCTCAGCGGGCTTGGTTTGTGTTGAACCGACAATACCATCGGCATGCGGTCCAACTCTCTGTCTAGTTTTATACAGTATTGAACGTTGTGCATCTGGAAATATGTTGTATAATAAACCAGACTGAGAATCTATGAGCTCAAACTATTGAGCCCTCATGATGGCGTCTTTTTCAGAGAAAAATCTGGATGTCACGGCGTCTTTTGATAACTGGGGGACCAAAGACTTAAGGAACCACTCAAGCAGGAATGCTGGTGGGACTGGTACTTTGATTAAACTCTTTCAACATCTCCATTCCCGGATGTGATCAGAGATATGGTCCGCTGTTGTATGTTCGAAATTAGCAAGCAGCTCTGTGCCAGCGTCGTATCTCACAGGTAACTGGAAATGGTTAAGGAAAGCCATTGCCAGTTCGCCAAAAGAAGAGTATCTTGAGCGATCAAGCTCAATGTACCATTTCATGGCACTCTCAATGAGAGTACGTTGAAACAATCGCAACTATACAGAGTCATCTTTCAATGAATTAGATGAGCACCAAAGATGGAAGGTAGTCACATGATCACCTGGATATTCATTAGGCTTGGCTTCAAACTTTGGAATGTTCGAAGGAAACTTCGTCGGCATAGGAGGCCAACGCGGATCATGACAAATAGGGTCATTCAACAACCTTGTCAAATCTGGAAAGTGTAAAGTTTCCAGGAACGGTAGTTTAGGTTGCTGCTGATAACCTGGGAAAAAGAGTCCTGGAGTTTGACTGGCACTAGGTTGCAAAGAAAAGTTTGGCTACTGGCCCGAATTCTGGTAGAAACCTTGGCCTTGGCCAGCGTAAGGATTTTTCATATGTGGAGACATCATTGGCTGAATTCCCAAATAGGACATAGATGGTTGGGCATGCATTGTATTCGAAGGACTTTGGGAAGGATTACCCCATGCCGGTCCTGTGGGGATAGGCATAGTAGTTTGTCCAAGGTTCCATTGATTGTGGAAAGAATTACCCCAGATTGACATTCCGGAGGAGGGAATGGATCCTTGCCCTGAATTCCAAGGTCCTGCTATGTTTGCCCCCTGTGCAGGAATAGTACCCTGCACAGGAGTAGATTGTCCAAAAATGGGGTTTCCCCCAGTCGGGAAAGCGGCTGACGAGAAGGTGTTGTTACCAAACGTTCTGTTCCAAGAAAATGGTGTCAAACCTACCGACATACTATGCGAAGGCGATCCTTGAATCCCCGCTCCAAATAAACTATTGTGTGTAGGTTGCCTGACGGATTGTTGATGCGAGCCATCGAGTGAAGGGGACGAAGGAGGGATATGACCTCCTTCATAAGGAAAAGCATTAAAAGGGAGAGGAGTGCCCCCCATGTGACCTTGTAGAGGAGCGCTAGAGCTCCCTGCCCCTAGACCCAAAGTCTGTAAAGTGGAGTAGGAAAGTACAGGACTTGTACCCAAACTAGGCATCCCATATGAGAACGAAGGGCCTGTCGCACTAGGTGTGAAAGGGGTTGTGGTTGCCGCCAAAGACGGGTTCGAACCACTGTACGAAGTAGTTGCGGTCGAGCCCATGGTGACTCGGACCTTCGACGGTGGGTTAGGAGATGAAATCTCTCCTATGGTGACAACCGTGGTGGGAATTGAAGAATTCTCAGAAGGAGTAACAACATTTGTTTCCATTGTTGTGTGCGACACTGTCTGGTGCTCGTTAAATTGAATTGGTACAATGAAAAGTGCCAAGAAATCAGTGGTGGGGGTTTCAACTAGGCCAAGAGCAATTGCTTCAAGGTCCGAAATGGTCGATTCCTCTAGGGTTTGTTCGGGCACAATGGTTTGTAACCCGGTCGCTTCAAAAGACCCTTGTTGGTATAGCTTCCGCCTTAATGGTGGCGGGGGTGGCTCCAGTGTAACCGGCGACAGGCTAAGAAGCCTTCGTGACCGACGGAGCTTGGGATCCTCCACTATGTGAGAAGATCCAAGACACTCTAAGGTAGTCTAAATGTTCAAAAGTAACACTTGCTAAAAAAAGTCCCTAGGAGATAAGACAAGAAAACACTAAATTAATTGGAAGAACAATTACAACAACCAACACTAGAGCAACTTACCAGTGCAAGTGAAACTCGAACATGGAAGCACCCTCCGGGTATACTCTACAAAGAATGGCCCGATGTTTGTCCTAGGTACCGTAGTATACCCCCGTAGTCACCTGTGTATGTCCCTAAATAGATTGGAAACTAGGTTGCCAGCGCGCGAACAGTCACCAGCCGGGTACAGTCGAAAGTCGAGTAGACCACAATGAGCAGGGTATCGAGCCCGAAAACTGTCAAGGGTATCGAGAGAAAATGTTTCGGAAGACAACTGAGGACCTCGAATGGATTCGAGACCCATGAAGCCCCGTGGAAAATGCAAACGATGGAATCCCAAAACAAGCCCTCTATATGTGTTCTCCACTACGATTGGTCCAACTTTGGAGGGGTTATCTCCGCTACCTTTCTGCATGCGACCTCGTGTTTATCCCTTGTGCTATAGGGGGGTCCTGAATAACTTTCATGACACTGGACTTAGACACTCCCTATCTCAGACTCCAATGTTTGATTTTAAATGGCCTTGAAGAGTTTCCTTTCCAACCTAATCCAAGGCCCTAGTCTTGAACTAGTTTGTGAAACCTACAAACATAAAAGTCTAGTAGATTTTAAATTTAGCGTTACTTTTATGGATTTTTCTTACGTCAAGGGGTATGAGGGTGAAACTGATGATGTGTAAAAGACGAAAGCAAAAAATGAATAAAAAAGATGGAAACAAAACTTTTACTGAATGCAAAATTTCGACAACTTTTCAAAAAATATTTTTAATTTTTCTAAGATTTTGGACAACAAACTCAAAGGAATTTCACTCAACTACGAGATACTTATGATCTAAGTGAACTGCAAAAACTTATGAAATAAAAGACTTTTCCCTGGCCTAATAATGCAGAAACACACTGTTCAACCAAACAAGAAAATGAAAAGAATTTATTTTTATTTTAAATGATAGTAAAGCAAGAAAGGAAAAATACCGACAAGCAAAAACCAAGAAAAACAATTATGGCCTAATCACAGATCACAAAGAATCATATTAACAAATCACACAACAACAATTGTAAAAACAATGACTCTCACACTTGTCTAAAAACCATAATTTTTATTTTTATTTTTCTAACAACATTTTAAATGAGTAAAAGAAAGCTAAGGGTAAGATTAATCCTAAGCTACTGACTGCTCACACAGAGATTCAAACACCTAAGAGGAATAATTATTATCAAGGGAAAGGATGACTGCCTTACCCTTAACAAAAAGTATCATGTACAAGCACGCGACTGTTACTCAAACACCACGGGTGCGAACATGAGCTGAACAAAGACAGAGGGCTTGTACACGCGGGCTGACCTTGTACAAGCTGCGTGTATATCTAAACTCTAAGAAAAACTGAAAACAGACAGGCCAAACCAGGAAGAGACCACTGATATTGATAACCAGGATCCCTTGAAGGCTTGGGTACTCTTTCTAACAGAAAAACAAATAATGTAAGAAAAAAAAATGATAAAGAAAAAACAATCTGAGATAGGACTGCTAGCAAACAAGACTTCAGACAAAATTCCAGAAAACCCCCTGAGAATGTGTGATTCTGACAGGGAAGAGGATGACTGCCTCTGAGGTTCTCTGAACTCTACATGCTACTGCTACCTCTACAACTAGCGTTCACACGTGAGCTGTAAGAGGGTAGGGCACAGGTACACACGTGCAGACCTTGTGCAGGCCGTGTGCAACTTTGTGGGTCCCGAAAAACACAGTCAAGAAAAAGTCAGGGAAAGCTGGTATGGAAAACCAGACTCCCTGCTAGCTCATACCTTACAGAAACGAAAAGAAAAGACAGGAAAGAAAAACTAGTCTTTAAACTACCCAAAAAATAAATAAAATTCCAGGAACCCTAGAGAGTCTCCCCAGTATGGTCGCTAATTCTGTTGTTGGGGAAAAACACCCTACGGACTAGAAAATAGAGTTCAGACTTTGCATGCAGATATGACCGAATAGAAATTACTTTATACCTTCATCCTTAGATTTAAATCCCCTTTTCTTAGTAGATGCATGGAAAGATCAACCTACCTTGTTACCTGCGTTTGATATCGATCCTCTGTTGTGCTTGATTACTTGTTCGCAATACTCCTTCCAAAGCTGACTTGCATTCAAGACGAGCAACAACTATGCATGCATACTACTTATATACTAGCGGGTTAGAAATCCAAACATATACTGATCAAACTATAAACAGTTCATGAATTGGGACAGGAAAAGCATTTTCTTTATTACTTTGAATGAGTCAACTTACAAAAATTTGAGACTGGCCACCACTCCTTGAACCTGATCCTAGGCTCCTCTTCTTCTATCCTCCAACTGATTTGCTTTGAATCTCCTCTGGCATAAGGGAAGGCTAAAGGGTTGGGACAATGGGAATATGTAAATGGACAGAGTTTCTTTGCTATATTTTTCCTCTTTCCAAATGGGACCCCTACCCCTTCTTTTATAGGCTAGAAGGAGCTAGGTATTTGGACGAACCCTCGGCCATGCATGGCCGGGAGTTTTAGTTAACTCACCCATAGCTTTTTGTTTCGTCAACAACTTTCCTTTTTTCGTGATTCTGAAGGTCCATGCGGGCTGTAGTGGGCCTGCTAGCGTGGACACTGTAGATCCACGCGGGCTGTAGTGGGCTAACTAGCATGGACTTTTTAAAAATGGAGTTTTTAGAAGAGTTGTTCAGTAGTGCTTTGGCAAAGAAGGGATATGAGTTGGCCTGATGCCAGGTAAGCATGTGTGGTGCAATTTAGGGTTATAACAGGGTTAATTCCAGGATTCTTTATTGCCCTGTTATAACTTGGTCCCCTCATCTTTTTCCTCCAAATCCAAAATCAATATCAAGGAATCCAACAAGAATTCATACCTTTCCCTATAGGGCTATCTGTAGAACCGGCCCTTGACTGAGCTTCATCTTGTGACTCCATTTCCCAATGATTTTTCTTCCTATTTCGACCAACTCCAATAAAAAAAACCCAACCTTGAACTAGATAGCTAGCCTATATCTAAAAACTTAAACAAATCTAAAACTTATAGAAAAAGCCCTCTCTATGTTTAGAAGGGCTATATCCTTGACTCCAAAGTGGTTTGTGGTTACCTCTGTCAATGTCTTCCTCAGCCTGAGAAATTACAGAATGCTAACAGATGGTTTTGGACCTAGTGCATAATATAGAGAATATAAAAAAATATTAAAAACCTTAGTATGTTTGTTTTCATCCTTATATCATAATCATAGGATAGAAACCCATCAATGGTACCTAAAGAACATAATAAAGTCCATATGACATTCATAGGATAAAGATTCCCTTTAGAAAACTTGTTTGGTTGTTTTGTGCCATGTACATGACCTAGTAGCCATAAATACATTTTACATACCCAAATATGTTTGTTTCATTCCTCATAACATGATTAGAAGCCTAAAACTCATTAATTGTTCCAAAAACACATAATTTTACTTATACGATGCTCATAGGACAAATATTTATTAACTTAAGAGAATGCCACCAATATAATCATCATGTCAATTTCTTGTATATCCTCCTTATTCTTACTATTATACTCCATCTAAAAAATAACAATCATAGAAAGAAAATAATAAATTATTAAGAAATCTCTTCTAAAATTGAAGTTACATTATTTTTCATTTTTTAATAAATTTTTATTTAAGTTGATTTGAAAAAACATATAATATTTTTTAAGATAAATTTAACAATATATTAAAAGGATTAAAATGAATTAATCTTTAAAGTAACATGTAACATGAATTAATGAATTAACATGAATTAATCTTTAAAAAACGTTTGCAAGGCTAATAGCATGGAAAATTAGTATGACAATGAAATAGAATTATATACGAGTTTTGTAAATTTTACAAATAATATAAATGAGAAAAATACAAAGAGGAAGCATCTAGTTAACATGTACATGGAAAGGGAGCACGACCACCTTCATTTCCCTATTTGTTTAGGGAAACCATGGTATAATACTATGTTAT
>ML807229.1:123784-141738 GCA_009831015.1 Picea engelmannii
GCTCGATTGGAGGTTGCCCCCTCGAAGAGGCCTGTGAACATTGCTATCTGAATCAAGTGCTATTTCTGTTCAAGTGTTATTTCTGTTGCTATTTCATATATCGTTTCTGTGTATTGAGAAGATTATGCTGGATATTTTACTGTCATTCTGTTATTTCTAGCATTTTGTTTCTGTTCTGCATATTTTATATATCTGGTATCTTGCAAAGTGATGAGTCATTGTAACTGAATCTACACTCGATGGGAGCCTAATCTATGGGTTGTTAAGATGGTATCATTAATGTCTATTTCAGTAATCAGTTGCAGAGATAGAGGAGTCAGTTTCTATAGTTTAGGAATTTGTTAGGGTTTTTGAAATCTGGAAGCATCAACTTCCTTTTATATATCTGTGAGCCTAAGGGAATAAAAAAAGGAGTCGGAGAGTGAATACGAGGAAGAGGACAGGGCTTTGTGCCATATTGTATATTGGTCAATTATTATGTACATATGAATTTGATTTATGAATATCATTTTTATATGCTTTTAATTGGTGAATACCTCCATATTTTGTTTGAGGTTATGATGAATGTCTCTATCTGAGTGTGATGATGAAATAACTGAGTATTTAATGGTGGATCTAGAAATAGTCAGTATGAATCCAATATGAGTGAATGTTTTTTATATTTGTATGATTTCCAATAGAGTGTAGTTACAAGAATATCCGATTTGTGTAAGAGATTACAAAGTTGTGTAAGAAAATTGAAACATGAATTCTTTAACGCCCCGTATTTTGACCTTAGATAGTTAGAACCTTTATTTTACTCTTCTTGATAATTCATTGCTTGATAATTGTTTGGACTTAGTTAGACTGATATACACATTTTGAGATGTGTATATCTAGACCTATTTATGTGCTACGTAATGTTATTTGTATTGTTATATGTTCATAATTATGATAGTTATGAGAATTGTTCAAACATGAAAATTTAAATGTGGAATTTTGGTACATGAATAGTAGTTCAAGTTATGTTGTGAATGCATAAAAAATGCAAGGAATGATAAAAATAAACATACATTAATTAATTGAACGTCAACACATATATGGATCCTTCTACGAAATTATGATGTATATCCATGGATATGAGTTATTGGTGAACTAACCTATAGGTTGATGAGCTATGTGATAGCCAAATGGTTGTAGTGCTGAGGTAATTTGAAGGTCGTAGACATCAATAAGATAGTGTATGCTATGATTTGTACTTATTAGTTAATTTATGATTCAAAATATTTCTATGATCTGTAGTAAGTGTAGTTTTGACAGGACACACAATTTTCCCAGAGTGGTTATTTGATGGCATGACTCTACGAACAATAGTAGCACAATATGGTTTAATGTAGGGTGTTGACCCTAGTTCTATGAGGAGGGGTGGAGGTATCTCCCACCGTTTATTCTCTGAAACCTAGAGTCGTGGGAGGGTTGTGTGAAGTCACGCTCCCCTAGACATGTGATGGAAACTGTTAGTTTTCTGCTGGGGAAGCTTGGTCGATATGTATGACACTTTCTCTTATGGGTTCTATCTGGAGTTAGGTCAATATAGTTGATGCTCCAGCTTAGTCCAACAGAGGAAAGGATAGGATGGAATATGGAAGTAGGTTAGGAAGGAAGGATGCTCTGATATTAGTTGAGAATATTGATTGGAGATTAGATGTTCCACTGTTTTTTACTCACTTGGTTCCTACCATGTTTAAAACCCTCTTTTGATTCCCTATTGATATTTTAAGTGTGATAATCAATTATTGATGAATTATATTAATTTTGTTCGTTAATATTATTAAATGATGCATTTACTTGATCTGTTGTCCTGCATGCCTTGGTGTGAGCATACAAGAACTATGCACTAGAGGTAGTGGTTGTTTACCTTTAGTACATGCGTAACCTATGTGTCTACTAGCTATGCACACATACCTTACACATGTACACTATTACAATTAATTAATGTATTAATTATTAAACTAGATTATTAAGTATTTAATTGAATTGTTTAATGACTATGCAAATTATATTGCATACAAAAATATCTAGTATAATTAAATAACTTCTTTGACTTTGATTGATGGTTGGTATGATGAATTAAATGAGTATGGTGAGTTTTTAGGTACATTTTGGGGAAATTGTCAAATTGCTTTTATAAGCTAGCATGAGAATAAAGACTTTGCATTATTTATTGTTATTTTATGCAATTCATTTATATTTTAGTTTTATTTTAATTTTTCCAAAAAAATCTATATAAGGGATGTTGATGGCTAATAATGAGGGTGGTTGARGARACTTYRAGAAGGGGAAATGGAAACTTGATAAATAGGGGAGGAGGTTGAGAGGTTGGACAATTCTTGGAAGATATAGTTCTCGTGAGTCTTCTTAGAGAATATGTGCTTTGTTGTTCTTTTGGGGAAGACGGCTAGGCTCCTAGTTGGTTGGGAGGATTTCGTTGTTTCACTCTGGACAAGTGGAAAAAGAATGCTTGGAAGCATTTTCCTACTACTGGCAGGACTACATTGCAAATGGTCATCTTCAACGGACTAAGGAGGAGGTATTTTATAGTATATTTTGTTATGTTCACATTTAAATGTTTTAATCATAAAGTTAACTTATTATTTATCTCATCATCTTWTTTAGATCTRTATATTTGGATTCTAATTTGGAATATTTAACATTGGAAAAATTGTAAAAGAGTTATCAATATGTTGTAGGTTATTCCATCTATGAAAGTATAAAATTGTGTTTACACTTAATGCATGTATTAAAATTATCAAATATTATTAAGTATCATCTTATGGTGAGGTGTTACAAATTCGATTTGGAGATGCATTGACAGAGGGCGCTAATTTTGGAAGTGTTCCTTGTGGTTTTGTGTGCAACGCACTCCAACTAAAGGGTTCAATCAAAAATCTTTGAACCCCAAATAGTGGGTGTTACCAATGAAAATACAATTCAACAAGTGATTGTGACAAGGTGTGGTCAAGTTTGAGAAAATTGGAATTGTTCTTTTGTGAATCGTTGATGAGTAATATGCCTTCCTTGTGTCAAAATCGTGGCTTCAATTCTAGATCTGCATTAGATTGCAGAGGAGTGATGTCAATTTTCGAGTGGTAAATAGCTACAAGTAAGAGTCAACACTTTGGGATTTATTTCGTTATTGGATTATGGTTATTGATTTGTTAATGAATGCACCAGAATGGTGAAAGCATGTAATAAACTCCGTGTGGAAAATATGAAATGTATGCACCTTAAATAAACTTATGGATGAATGTGAGATATTAGTGGAGGAAAGATAATTAGTGTTTATCATATGAGAGAGAATGAATGGAGATAATATATTATTTTATTTAATGAAGAGGTTTGGTTTGCTTATGAAATTTGGGGTTTTATCATTGTAATGGAAGCATGAGTCCATATTGGATATGCCATATTGAATATTGGTAGAGATATGAATATCAGAGATCGGTAGCAGAATTCCATATCTGGTAGCAAGGATATAGAGATCTGATTACCCTGTGGCATTCCAGTGAACAAAATTTAGTTCCTGCAAGTTGTAGCTAATTCCTTCTACCACAAAACAGAATAATTTTAAAATTGGTACTCAGAGGAGAAAAAACTACCAAAAGAAGTACTTCCACTGTATAACAGTGATTAAAATCTAGAGGGCATTCTTTCCAGTAATAAAAAGGAGATTTAAACCCACATGAGAGTGAAAATGACAATAAAATCAACAGTGAGAAGAGTATGCTATTTGGGGATTGCACTTGAAAATTGTAATATGAGAGTGCATTGAGGTAAGGGATAAGAGGATTTTAGAGCAGGGATTGAGTTCAAAATTAGAGAATTTGACAAGGTAAATTTGTTTTACTTTTCAAGTTATATTAAAATAGAGAATTGATGATTACAAGATAAAGCTCTAAGAAAGAACACTGAATTTCTTAAGTATGGAGAGAATATCTACTTTGAGTAGCAAGTAACAACATGTTCTTAAGAGTTGAACAACGGGAACAGAGGATTGCAACCAACAAAGAAATCAGAAAGGTTGCAGCAATACATATTTGAATGAGGCCAGATAACCAACAATTTGTCTTCTTTTTCAACTAATTGATTGTTGACTCCAGGTAGTAGAAGTGGAGGAGATATTGTGGCCTTAAAGACAACTAGGAGAGTTGTAGTAGAGAACAAGTGAAGTTATAAAAAGGTGAGATAAGTAAGTGCAGTATATCTAGAAGAGAAAGTAGTTCTCAGAAGGAGGTTCTAGGTGAGAGAACCATTGGAATACCAAGAGGTTGAGCTAAGGAGAAATCTTGGTGAGTGTAACACCCTATTTCCCCCAGTTTGTAAATATAACTATATTATCCAAGAGACTATGGAAAACTCAATACGTGTTAATATTTGATTGGACAGACCTTTGTATAAAAGGTCAATGAATGTAAATTTGGTTATTTACTAAGAAATGGATAAGTGTTGCATGACTGCTGGAAAGGGGGGGTGTACTAAGAGAGGCCATGAATTCTATGAAATAAATGGTGAAGGGGACCAGGAATGGTTACGTTATCCTTCACCAAACTAGTACCTTACTAGATTTAATTGCTCAGGACTAGAACAATCCTCTGACCCATAAATGAATTACAGTCAGGCTAGTAGGTGGGAAGACCTCCTCAAGAGTTAATGAGGGGATGGGGCAGAGAACCCATCTATAAGGATTTCATACCTAACCACAGACTGGGAATTTGGGCCACACATAATCTTGTTGAAGAAGGAAATAAAGGAAGGTGTGGTAGGTAGAGGAAGACCCGCGAAGAGCGCAAAGACGGGGGATTAAGCTCTCAAGTTCAAAGAATAACTAGGGAATGAGTGTTTTGGTCGTAGGAAAATGGCTGAGAAGGTTACAATACAAGAAGATAAATGAGGTTGGTCCTCCTTGCTTGGTATCATGTAAATCACTGCCAAGATCATGCGAGAGGAGGAGAGTAACCTCGATCCCTATTGTCACTAAGCTGGAAGAAATGATTTCATTGCAGAGCATCGTGGTCTAGCTCAGGGGTGGATAGTTGTAAATCCGTTAGGAGTGACTGAGGCTATGGTTGGGTCAAAACAAGCACCCCTTTCAGCAGTATCTTCACGTTATCTGGTTCTAATATGTATTTTCCCTGTTTTATGTATTGAACTAGAACAATGGATGAATGCTTGGATTCATACATCTGTTTATTTATAAATGGATTCTGTGTGGAATGGTTATGATATGTATGCCTTCATCTCTTTGTGGAATTACACTTCTGACTAATAGTCTGTATGCCCAGATTAGTTCCTGATGCTTCCTGGGGCATGAGCTTGTAAGATGACAGAGATAGGAGATATCGTGTTGAACTAAAGCTGTCCATCTGAGAGGATATCCCTTTTAGAATCCTTGTTATGAGACCAGGATTCCAGACCCAAAGTCCTTAACCATTTTATGATAAATCTCAGGAAGAATAGTGAAGCTCAAGTCCTGAAAAGAATAGGTCTCTTCGTTTGGAAGATAAACGGATGAAACCCATCCAGGAGAACCCATATGACCAATACCTAGGAACGTTGGACTAAGCCTGCGGAAGATAAGTCCTCCTGGGTTTGGAGCTCTGGAATTCTGGGACTTCGGAGTATGCCTAACCTAACTAGCCTTATACTAGCCAAAGGTAACTGGGAGACTTGGTTTCTCATAATATTGACTGGCATTAGGTGGGTCCCGAGGGGTTAGGTGGACCTATCCTACCAGCTAAATCGGGAGCCAAAACCTCGAAGATCAGAACCGTGAAGGGCCCAAAGTCATAGATCGAGGGACCCTTCGGGTTATTTTCCATCCATCGATTTACCGGGGACGCATGGTGCTAGTCCCTTTAGTTCAGAAGTCAAGCATTTAGGGAGATAAGAGGATGTTGCACCACAACACTCTCGAACATTGAATCCCTGAGGTAATTAGAATCGTATATCTGTAAATATACATGGCCAATTCTCAACTGTGAGATCTGGAGAATGTTAGAGGCCTGTCATTCCAGGGTGACATGGTGTAGTGACATCACCCAGGGTGACGTGGACCCCATCTTGATGTGCCCCGTGTCATTTTGACCCCTCCTACGTGTCACTTCATGATACGTGTCTGCCTGGATAACGTGGCTGGTGAAATGACCAGGGTATGGGACTTCGAGACTATGGAGTATCTGGGATGTAGTATAGTAGAGAGACCAAACTATCTGAAGGCTGGAGCCACATGGTGAGCTTACTAGACTTCAGAATTTCAGAACTCTGGGCAGTCTCGTGTGTAGGTAGTAAAGAGGCATGAAGTATCGGGGCACTGAGATGTCGAGTTACTCCATGACTAACATAGGAGAAATAAAATAAGTCCAGTCATGGGAGTAGACTAGGGATGGTATTCCACCGTGGATGAAGGAAATTGGAAATAAGACATGTGAGGTGGATCCATGTGGACTCCACGTGGCCCTCATCTAGTGAACTTCCGAAGAACTTTGGAGAAACATATCCGCTGGTTCTGGGCTCAGTTTTGAGCATGGAGACCATGGTTGGAAAAAATTGTATGAGCAGAGGATAGTAGAAACCCCGAATGGAGGACTTGATCACCTAAGGAGAATGAAATTTTGAGGCCCCATCCCTAGGAAAGCCATAAAGGAGTCGGGTGTGTTACAGTGAGGTAGTGGGTAACAGGTCAAATGGAGAAGACTTGTTACATAGGCTTGACTGCAGCTCATAGTGAGAAAGAGGAAGCTTACAAAGAGAGAAAGAAAATGACTATTGATGGTCATAATGAAAGTTCAAGGGTAAGCCAAGGAAGGATGAGTGATGAGGAGTTATATAGGGAACTCTTTGAGATAAAAGTGCAATTGGATGTATTAATGGAGATACTACAGAAAAGTGAAGAAGACCAAATGTGTGGTTGGATTATGCGGGAGAAAGTGAAGTGTCATAGGTTTCAAGTGAAGTTGGAGCATAGGATGGATGCTCAATTGAATATTGAAGAGCTCAGAACAAAGGAAATGAATGTTTGCATATGTGAACCAGAACAAGGATATATCCTTGGTGAAGATGAGGATGCATATGTTGATAAGAGACTTACTGAGAGTCTCATGGACTATTTGGAAATTTCATACCAGCCTGAGGAGATGATGCCAAAAGAATCAAAAGAGGCCAAAGGGTCTTATGTTTTTAAAAACTAATAATGTGTGTATGGTTGTAGGTTATGTAAACAATGATGATAAATCATCACCAAGAGCTGTCATGAATGTTAAAGAAGGTGGAAGCATGTTTTTTTAAGATATAAAATAAGTTGAAATAAAGAAAGAGGTGAAAAAAATGTCTTGAATGAGAATGAAATTTTATTTCATTCGAAACAAGAGGATGATGACAACAACGAGGACATCCCAACATGTGTAGTGAGTAATGGCAGCCTTCTAAAAAGAAACATAAATCTTGATGAAGAATTGAAGATGCTAGAAGAATGGCTAAGCCATCCAAGGATTGGGGAGGATTGCATAGTAATTGCAGATAGGAAGCATGAAGAGGAAGGGATGCACAAGGCATCTAATAAAATTCTTGAAGCAATTTTTTATGAATATGTAAATCAAGTATAGCAAGAAATTTATTTGAATGGGATGATGGGTCAATCGTATCTCTCATTGGGAGATGAGAATTTTTTTTAAAAATGTCACCAACAGGATATAAAGGACGAGTTTGAAACTAAAAAAGAGACTAATGCACATGGAGGGACATCAGATTACATATTTGTAGACAACAAGGAAGAAAAGGAAGCAGTCATTCTTAATACTGATGACGATTTCCAGAGATTCAATATTTGTTGTAATAAATTTATTTCATGTGCAGATGTAGGAAAAATTGAGAATTTAGAAGATGGAAGTCAATCTTGTGTGATGCAGCCATGGAGAAGACAGTCGGGTGCCTTAAAATTCTTTGAGGAGATGTTTGGTGATGAAGAATGGAAGATGAATAGAGAAATGGCAATGAAGGCCATAAAAATTTTAAATTTTGAAGTAAAGCTACAATGGAGCAACATTAACAACATTGATCAACAAAGGAATATGTTGGACATTGAGATTGAGGAGCTATGTATGCTAATGAAGAAATTTCCTAAAAGGAGGCATACTAAAGTGATGAGAACAAACAACAATAGAAACCAGTTGACTACAAGAGAATACAACAGCAAGGCAAGTGGCACATTACAAAATAAAGTATGGAAACTTGGAAGACTGAGAACAATAGTAGCACATGAACAACTACAAGAGGTGAGGAAGATAGAGTAATGAGGAATGCTAAGATCAGGAAAAAGTTTATTAAAGATGATCATGATAGTGAAGAAAAGGAACAACAGAATCAAGTCTAGGATCCTGGTGGATTTAATGATTAAAGACACATGATCAAGAGGTCATGAAATTTTTTTTTCTACTGTGGGAGTTTGATGCAGGAACATATTCTTTCCATAACAATTCTATTTGATTGATCAAGACTAGGGGTCTTTATATTTTACCAAAAAGAGGGGTTTTCTTTGTACTACGTTGTAAATGCCTTAGTTACAAGAAAAAATTCTAGAAAGGTCTAGATAGGTGTTGAGTCATTAGTCAAAGTGATGAGTCATTGTACCCGAATCTACACTCGATGGAAGAATTCGATGGAGCCTAATATATAGGTTGTTAAGAAGATAGGATTAACTTCTATTTTAGTAATCAGTTGTAGAGATAGAGGAGTCAGTTTCTATTGTTTAGGAATTTGTTAGGGTTTTTGAAATCTAGAAGCATCGACTTCCTTTTATATATTTGTGAGACTAAGGGCATAAAAAGAGGAGGTAGAGAGTGAATATGAGGAAGACGCCAGGGCTATGTGCCATATTGTATATTGGTCAAGTATTATGTACATTTGACTTTGATTTATGAATAACATTTTGATATTCTCTTAATTGGTGAATATCTCTGTGTTTTTTTTAGGTTATGATGAATGTCTCTGTCTAAGTGTGATGATGAACTAACCGAGTATTTAATGGTGAGATATGGAAATAGTCTATATGAATCCAATATGAGTGAAGGTCTCTGATATTTGTATGATTTCCAGTAGAGTGTAGTTACATGAATATCTGATTTCTGTAAGGGATTACAAAGTTGTGTAAGAAAATTGAAACATGAATTCAATTTGGAGATGCATTGACAGAGTGCACTAATTATGGGAGTGTGCTTTGAAGTTTTGTGTGAAACATACTCCATATAAAGGGTTCAATCAAATATATTTGAACTTGAATAGTGGGTGTTACTAATGAAAATCAAATTCAGCAAGTGATTGTGACAAGGCATGGTCGAGTTTGAGAAATTTGGAATTGTTCTTTTGTGAATCGTTGATGACTAATATTCCTTCCTTATGTCAGAATCGTGGTTTAAATTATATATATGCATTGGATTGCAGAGGAGAGAGGTCAATTTCCGAGTGTTAAATTGATACAAGTATGAGTCAATATTTTGGCATTTATTTTGTTATTGGATTTTGGTTATTTCTTTGTTAATGAACACGCCAGAATGGTGAAAGAACATAATAAACTCCGTGTGGAAACTATGAAATGTATGCACATTAAATAAACTTATGGTTGAATGTGAGATATTAGTGGATGAAATATTATTAGTGTTTATCATATGAGAGAGAATGAGCGGAGAGAATATGTTATTTTATTTAATGAAGAGGATTGGTTTGCTTATGAAATTTGAGGTTTTATCATTGTAATGGAAGCATGAGTCCATATTGGATACACCATCTTGAATATTGGTAGAGATATGAAGATCAAAGTGTTGGTACAGGGGTAGACCCAGGGTTCGGCTCCAAGAGTGCACCAACAAGCCCTAGCTACTAGCCCTTTCAGTAACACCTGCGAGGCAGATGCAGTCTCACCTGAAGAAGCTATGAAGGGGTTGCAGGACATATATGTCTACAACCAAGGGGAATATCAAGTGGATTAGTTATCAAAACAATACAGCATGCATATATCACTTATCAACTTAAATATACTCCACACAGCTATAGATCTTATCTAACGCAACAATGCAATAACAATATATCAATGACAAAGAACAAAGCATCAATCACACACACGACACAAGATATACATGGTTCACCCTCTCTCTAGGGCTACGTCCATAGAACTGTTCTTAAGATATATTAAGATAAAGCATGTAGTCCTTATCTACACTCTCAGCTAGCAGATATTCTTTCTTTTTATCTCTTCTTCCCCTTTTTCATGCACACCCAGTTGCAGGACTCGACCTTACACCTAGCTGAAGGTCTTACAATACTAGAAGGCTCTCGTACATAGCACTTCTCTCTCACACAACAATAATCACTCATAACAACAATACAACTAGATCGAACCCCATTTTCTCATCTAGGTTCTTATTTATACATTACAATAGCTCACCAACAACCTTAGGTCAAAACCTAGGTGCCAAAACCCTAGATACCAAAACCCTAGGTGTATAAAACCCTAGGTCAACTTGACCCGCATTTTTAGGGCTTCGCCAGCCTGTCTTTTCTTCCTTCCCACGCAGTGCTCCAAAGAATCCAATGGTGGATTTTTTCGCTTGCTGAGTTGTCCTCGATCCATCTTCCTTTTTTATCTATCATCTTCAATTCCTTCGTCCAATGGCTTGCTTCCCTATACTTTTCTCCTTATTTTCTGCTCTTTTTCTCACTTCGACCCAGTAATAGTCACTGTGTCTTCTGCGCAGCTCGCGTTTGACCTTTTATTCCTTGATCTTCACTTAATTCCATACCCAGGGCCAAAAGGCCCCCAACACTCACCTGTGACTCATCCTGAGGAAATTCAGATCTGATCCTTCTATTTTACTTCGACTTTAGACTGCATAGTGCAGCCTGTGCTTTCTGCTTTATGCTTCCTCTCCTTCCCTGTGCAGACTATTTTTTCTATGTATGGTACCCAGTTTCAACTGCACCTGGTACCTAGACCCTTTTCCTTATGCTTTTACTTAGAACTGGGAGGCAGTTGGTTGTCATAGTACAACTTCAGCCAATTCCCATTTACTAGACCTTCCTTCCATTCTCCATTCAAAGTCTTCATTTGCGCAACTCCTCCCTCTGTAACATAGGCGATCTCATATGGCCCAAGACAATGTGTTCTGAACTTGCCTAGATGTTTGATAAACTTACTGTCATACACCAATACCAAATCACCTTGGTTAAATGCCTTCTTATTGATGTGCATGACATGATAGGCGTTCTCTCTTTCCTTCTAGACATGCTGATGGAATTCTGCAATGAATCTGTCTTCTTCTAGCTCGACCAACTACGTGAGCCTCTCTTGAACAACGCCAGTGGCATCCATACCTGTAAAAGTAGCGATCCTTAGGCTTGGTACCAAATATTCCATTGGGACAATAGCTTCAATACCATAGACCAACTTAAAAGGGGTCTACATTGTTAGCTTCTTGCAAGTAGTTCTATAGGCCCATAGTACTATTGGTACTCTTAAATCCCATTCATCCCTCTTCACACTACAAATCTTCGTCAGTGTTGTCTCCAAGATCTTGTTGAATGCTTCAACTATCCCATTTTCCTGTGGATGGTAGGGTATTCTCTTCTGATGATGTACTACAAATTCCTTGATCAAGGCATCAATGGTCTTATTGATGAAATGTGTGCCTTGATCACTCATAAGGATCTTTGGGCATCCAAATCTAGTTATGATCTCATCAAATATGAAGCGCACAGCTGTAGTTGCACTACAATCCTTAACTTCTCTTGCTTAAGCCCATCTAGTCAAGTACTCTGTCACTGTAATTATGTACCTTGATCTCGTGTGCTTTCCTAGTGGGTTTATAGGTCCTACGAAGTCAATGGCCCATTTCTCAAATACTTGTAAGGTTAGTTGTGGTGCTAGTGGAATTTCATCTCTTCTGGATGGTTTCCCAACTCGTTGGCATACATCGTAGGCTCTGTAATAGTCTTTAGCATCTCTGTGTAAAGCAGACCACCATAGGCCAGCTCTAAGCACCTTCTGCGCAGTTGCTTTTCCTGCGTAATGTCCTCTTGTGATGCCTTCATGAGCTTCTGTAAGGATCAATGGTCGTTTTGCCTCCATAACACATCTTCTCAGTATCTCATAAGGTCCCATCTTATATAGCTGCCCAGCTATAAGCGAAAAGTATGCAACGCGCACTACCAGCTGTTTCTTCTGGGTGATGGTACACTCACTAGGTGCCATTCCTGTTGATAGGAACTGGATAATTTTTGCAAAGTGATCATCAATATTTCTAATGGCTAGCAGTTGTGCATCCGACAGTGTATCCTCTAGACTGGTCGTCTCTTCGCCATGTTCCAACCTTGACAAGTGGTCAGGACCTTTGTTCATTCCTCCTAGTTTAACTACAGTTTCAAAATCATATTCCTGAAATAGCATAAGCCATCTACAAATTATCCCCCCCAACACTGGCTTGTTGACCAGGTATTTCAGCGTGGAGTGATCAGTAAACATTTTAAAGTGTCCTCCCAACAAGTAGTGGCAAAATTTCTGCAATGTATAGACCATGGCTAATCCTTCTCTCTCAGTGGTGGTATAATTAATCTCAGTTGTGGACAGTTTCTTGCTAGCAAAAGCTAATGGATGGTCAATATCTCCTTCTCCAGGTTGTGCTAACACTACTCCTAAGGCAATAGAAGACGCATCGACATGCACATGAAACTCCTTACTCCAATCTGGGAAGACCAAAATAGGTGCAGTAACCATCTTTTGTTTCAGCATGTCGAAGCTCTGTTGGCACTCTTCTGTCTAATTAAATTGACAATATTTCTTCAAAAGCTTCTCCATGGGTGTTGTAATTTAGGCATATCCTTTAATAAATTTCCTGTGATACCCAGTATGTCCCAGTGCAGTGCGTAGCTGTTTGACTGAGGTAGGAGGTGGCATATCAACAATAATGGCAATTTTAGATGGGTCTACCAACAATCCTTGCTTGCATACAATATGGCCCAACAACACTCCAAATGGTGAGAAGAAGATGCACTTCTTCAGATTTAAGGAAATATGACACTGTCTTCATTTGTCCAACATTAGTCTTAGGTATTCAATATGATTCTTGAACAAACTAAACACAATCCAATCATCAAAGTATGCTTCTAAAAATTTATACAGAAACTCTTTGAATGATTCAACCACCACCCTGGAAAAGATGGATGGGGCATTCTTCAATCCAAATGGCATCATTATATACTGATATGATCCCCATTCTAGCGCAAATTTGGTCTTGTGGCGATCTTCCTTGGAAATCCAGATCTGATGTTATCCTGAAAATCCATCTGTAAAAGAATATACCTCTTGGCCTCTCACGTTATCTAGCACTTCGTCAGTGAATGGTGGAGGGAAGGGATCATGCAAGAAGACATCGTTCAACTTCCTAAGATCTACGCAGATCCTGATCTCACATGTCTTCTTGTCTTTCACCACCATAGGGCTAATCCACTCGGACTCTTCGATAGGTTCTATGATCCCTGCTTCCAACATTCTGTCGAGCTCAATATTCACTTTCTCCTTATATTTCGGGTTCAATCTGTAGGGTCTCTGTTTGAATGGTTTTTCATCTGGTTTCAAAGGGATGCTCATCTCTCCCATAGGCCCTTTGATGCCCTTCATATCAATGAACTTGGTCAAAAACAAGTCCTAATACTCATGCAGTAACTCTGTAATCTTGTCAATGGTAGAAACATCCCAATAATCTCCAACATTAGCAAGCTTCAGTGTCTTCTCTGTGCCAATATTGAATTTTTTAATCTTGATTGGTTGTCCAATAAATGGTAGCTCAACTCCTGGTCCTTCCACATCTCTTTGGTCTTCTATTTATGCGATGTGCACCTTCCTCAGATTGTCGTCTTCATCAGCATTAATGTTGTAATAGCCTTGCAGTTTCTGGAAAGGTGCAGTCCATTCGTCCTCTTCTCATTCTAGAGGGAGGCTAGATGCTTCCTCAAATAATTTTTGTCTTACAATATGTAACGCTTGGTCTACTGAAGGATATTGGCTTTCAAATAAAAATGTGGTTACAAAATTCTGAGTCATACCTTCCCAGTTTGTAGTGATAAGGCACAACTCTACTTGAAGGTACCAGTTGATAGGGGTTGTGTCCAACGTGTTAATGATTTTTTGCACCCACTGCTCCTGAGGAATATTGCTCCAAGATTCTTCGCAGCTTCGCACATGGTACTTTGGGCATCTTCGACCTATGTAGCGAGCTTCAAAACCTTCTACTTGTGCTGAGAACCGTGCTGTAATCAAAGTTCAGCATTGTACCCAGTCTGTAGTATTTCTTTTGTGCGTCCCCCACCATATTGTTGGTGTGGCCTTCAAGGCCTCATCCATTGCCAACAGTCTTTGTTGTGTTGGTACACTTGCTTCAAAGTCTGACAAGAAGGTTTCTAAAGGGATTAGACCATCAAAGGTGGGCAAGTTACTTACTATTGTGCCAATCCAATGAACTTCTCTGGTCAATCTAGCATAGCTTCTTATAGATACTTCATACATCTTACTATGTCAATTCTCCAATGATTCTCCTAAGTATGATGAATGTGCATTGTCACTTCGCCAGCTTAGGTTTCCATCGGCCGTAGGATTGATGTAATCTTGATGTATGGTTGTTAGTTTGTATATGTATTCCAGTTCGTATGCGTGGTCTTATTCTCTGATAGGCTCTGTGTATCACTGACCTTCATCTGGATCTAGTAGTGCAATGACCCTAAGGTCATCTCTTTAAAATGTCATACGTCTTTTCTTTAAATCAACCACAGTGGAATTATTAAAGGCCCAGTCAAATCCTAACAACACAGGGTAAGGGCAGTTGTCATCAACAATTTCAATGACCTCAAAATCTGCAAAGGTCCTCACTCCGTCGATGTCCACAAGGACATGCTCCAGTATTCTGAAGGGGCTTACAGCTTGTTTGTTATCCATCCTAAGCTCAATAGAGGAATAGATCAACTTAGGATTTCCCATTAGTGCCCAGGTCTGCTTCAACATGACATTGACCTCCGACCCTAAGTTGAGGACCACATAGTCTATATCATGCTCTCCTATTTGAGCTTTCAAGTGTAATTCCTTATTTTTCCTTCTCCTTTTTGAGACTTGGTGTACTTCCCTACTCAGTAAGGGGTCTATATTTCTAAGCTCATATTGTCTAATTAAGTCTTGTAGCTCTTGTACAACGCTTTTATCCTGAATCAACATAACACAAGTGCATAAAAACTCCATGAGCTTACTTACCTCTTTTCCTTATTTTGGCAGAGAGGATTGATCAAATGACAGAGGCATTTCATATTCTTATACTTCTGGTCATGCCTTTGATGAAGAGCCTTGATCTCTTTTGAACTCTTTTTTGCTTCCTCAAATATTTGTCTTTCTTTCTTTGCATCAAATGTTTGGGTCTTCTCTGTAGCTTTCCTGACTCCTGAGTCTTCTGTAATCTTTCCTTGGGTCAGTCTGTCTTCTCCTATAATAGCGCATCCTCGAGTGATAACAATGAATCTAGGTTATTCTCCACGAGGTTTGGCATATATCAGTTTCACTTGCGGGTTTTGTTGAGGTCCTCGTCTTTCCTAAAGCTTAGCTAGCAGCACAGTACAATCTTCTATAACATGGTCGAATAAGCTGCAGTAGTTGCAAGTGGTGCAAGGGTTCTGACAATCCCTTGCTAAGTGTTTTGGTTGTGCAAAATTGTAACAGATGATCTGTCCTCGACCTCGACCCATACCTCCTCCTCGTCCTCATCCTCTAAATCCACTGCAAGGATTGAAGTTTCCTCTCCCAGGGGAGTTATACTGCATAGTGTTTCCTTCTTGTTGTACTTTACCTTGAATTTTGTATATGTCTCTTGACCTTTCATGCATAAGGTCATAGGCCCTACAATCCCTATCATCATGCCCTACTAACTTACAAAATGTGCAATACAAATTTGTGGGTGTCTGAACATATTTTTTCATGTAATAGCACTCACCAGGGCGATGTTTGTTTCTGCATACTTCACACCAGGGTAGGGTGACTTGCTTCAAAGGCCTTAGAGCTCCCGAGGCCAAATATTCATGAAATAGGAGACAATGTTCCTTGTCATGGCCTTCTGATCTACATCTGGTACACTAGATGTCTTCTCTTTTGTCTTTTCCCTTGTCTTTCTTCATATCCTTGACCTGTAAGGACAAACTAGTTAGCTGACTCAAGATTTGGCTCATACTCGAGCTGGATTCTCCCATAGGGGATGATTCAAGCTTCATGGCAATCTCTAGCACCTCATACTATGAAGCAATATATTTTTTCATCATAGTAACTCTGATGTGTGGTAAGAGAGAAGCCATGAACCATTCCTTGTTCTCCTCATCTGGGATCTTAAAAGTCAATCGATCGGTTAAGGTTTTGAATCTTTGATCGAATTTCCAGACAGGTTCGGCTACCTTCTTCTTGATATCTTTCAGCTCTATAATACATTGTGACTCTGATTTGGGTTTTTTGAACTCTGCAATCAATGCATTCTTAATCTCATTCATTGGTTGAGGCTGTGCAAGTCCTTGGACAAGCTTCATGTACAATCTTAGTGTGCGATCTCTTAGAGTAGTGCTGAATTGGATTCTTTTAATAGCTTCATTGGTGATATTTTTAATATTCCATACAACTTTGCACAGAAACTAGTGTTGATCAAAATCTTCAGATCCATATCCCCTAAAGATAGGGAGCCTCATCTCATCTTCCATAGATCTACCTAGGTTTCCTATCTGAGTAGATGTTGAACTACTAGTAACAGTACTCTGAGGACTCTGGGGGTTTTGATTATTTTGATTACTAAGCACTGCTGAGACAACATGAGAATTAATAGTACTTACTTCAGCAGTCTACACAGTTCCTGAGGTTTCTGGCTTGTCCCGACGAGGTTCTTCAACTTCCCCTTCCTCTGCTCTAGTGGGTTCTGAACGTTGTTTGTCTGTCAGATCTGCCTCTTCTCCACTGTAAAAAAGGCTCTTCCCCATAGTTTTTCTTAAACAGGTCTGCAAGGTGGACCCCTCTGAATACTCTCCCACTGTGCGTATGTCCAGCCTCTGTGTCGTTGTCGCTGTCTGAATTCTTTAACATTAGCTTTTTCAGATTCAACCAATCTACTGTATCATTAGGATTTTCTTCTCATGCAAGAGCATCTTGATTCTCAACTTCAGAAAATGCAAAAATTTTCCTCTGGGTCCCTTGAAAAAGTATCTCTTGGCTTGGCTATATGACTCTACTCTGTCAACAACAAACTTGGTGATGTAACCTCCAATGGTGCTATCGAACCAGTGATCTACTGCTCTGGATACAACGTTATCGACTCTCTTGACCTTCTAGATCAATGCCGACGTCCAAACTATAGGAGATCTAGATATGATCTCAAACTGGGTATTTGCTAACCTATCTAACCACTCATATAGCTCTTGATTGATTCCTCCAAAGAATATCTCGTGAATATCGGTGAAGATATATCTTCCTAGCCAATCTTTAGTACTAATATTAGGGTTCTTGTTTTGGGCTTCAGTGAAGTCTTTCTCTTGATCCTCTATCCACTTATGAATGCAAGATACCAAATATAATAAATACGCAAAACAAAAATAAAATGCTAGAAATGGCAGAATAACAATAATATAACCAGCATAATCTCCACAATAACACAAAAATAATATGAGAAAAATAACTGAAATAGAACTTTGATTCATAAAGAAATGTTCACAGGCCTCTTCGAGGGGGAAACCTCTAGTTGAGCAGTGCTCTGTTACAATAATATCCAAGCTAGGGTTCTCATACCCTCGACTCCTATTTATACTAAAAAGAAGCATCTAGAGGAAGATCCTTCTAGAAGCGGAAGCTTCTATTAGGTCTTCTT
>ML807230.1:4319-63258 GCA_009831015.1 Picea engelmannii
GAGAGGCATCGATGGAACCCCTTGGACTCCAGATTGAGTCGGGGAGTGAACTACTGGGGTTTGATTATTTTATATATGATATTAGTGCATCTGATTAGATGATATGATTATGGATATATTTCTGACATGATTCTTTGATGATGTAGGTTGACGATACCTTGCTGACCAGTCTCACATGTGGAGTACATGGGGGTCACGTAGGACTACCATAGATTTTGAGAGAGAGGTGTGGACAACAGCCCTGCCACAACCTACTAGCACTCTCTTCGTGGCTCAAACTGTAGGTTAACGATTACCTAGTTCGAGAGGACCCATGATGCTGTGAGGGAAGACTATGATAATCGCTCACAATGATTCTAAGAGGCGTGTAATAAGGAAGAGGCCTTATTCCTTAGAGGCCCTTAGTCTCCCACAAGATCACCTGCCGGAGTATTGACTCCAGTGGTTTTTTATGTCTACTAAGTCATTCAAGAGGTGAGTGGCACCCTTGGAGCATGTGGTGCATCCTGAAGGGCACGTCGCGTAAGAAAAATGGAAAGAGGTGAGTGACACCCTTGGATCACGTAGTGCATCCTGAAGGGCACATCTCGCAAGAGAAACATAAAGAGGTGAGTGACACCCTTGGAGCACCTAGTGCGTCTTGAAGGGCATGTCATGTTGTTATTTAATAATTGGATGAACCTAGATGGATTTAGGACGACTAACGTGTTAAGGAAGATTTAAAACTTTTCCCCTAATAAAATGTCTCCCAACCTAGGAAAATAAAGTCTAGGTCTAAATTTTACTAGTGGTAAAATTTTATCTATTTCTTTAAAAATAAAAATTAAATAAAAAATATATATCTATATAAAAATAAAAATAAAATAAATAATAATGATAATCTTCTTTAATCATGATGATAATCTTATTTAATAATAATGATAATATTATTTAATAATGATAGTCATAGAGTTCTAGTTGATGACTGAAATTTACCCATAGCCTTAGATTGATGTTGATTGATTTCCCATGGCCTTCGATCCTTGCATGTCTTGACCGTCCTGAAGTTTATTGATTTTGAAGACTGCATTTTATTTTTTCCTTCGTCCCTAGCTCATGAGTCGGCGCCTGAGAAGTCGGCTAGGATACTGATCTATGGTTGTTGCTTCGGCATTCATATACCTATGCATATCAATGCCCTACTTTTTTGTGCATAGATAATGAGCGAAGGATGTTCCTGTCAGCCATATACATATATTTTTGTCCTTGGTTGATTGTTGTCTTGTACCTTCTAGCAAGCACCTCTGCATATGGATGTCGTCTTTCCTTGTTGATTTATCTCTGAGCTTGTTTCTTGTTCTTCGCACCTTGAAGGCTTAACCTTGAATTTAACTCTGCATCTTTGTTGGATAAATCAACACTGCATTTTTACTTATTGTTGGAAACTTAAATCTACATTGTGATCCCTCCCGACACTTAACTCTGCATTTATTTTTATTGATGGAAATTATCCTCTGCGATTGATTTATTGTCTTTGTGCCTCGTCTCTATGACTTATTGGCATACTATCGTCATGTCTTCTCGTTTGGCTGTGTTTTATGTGTTGACAACCATTTTATTTCTAGGCATTTTTCTTGGCATGATACACAGAATTCCCTGCATAATGACCGACAAATGTAATGATCAACAATGTTTATTAAGAGATCCCGAAATTGGTATGCCCACAATTTATATTTATTCCTTAACTTCATTTTCATAATTATTTTGATTATGATCCCTTATATATTAATAGCAATGAGGACTGTGATCTACTTTTTTTTTTTTTCATGTGTGACTTCATATATGAGCGATTTTTATACATGTGTGACTTCATGAATGAACGAATATTTGAGGAGAGAGTTGATAGTTTAAACACAACATTTTTTCTTATTTACTTTTGACGGTGAATAATAAATCCATTTTGGTGTGCATGTACATCATTTTCTTATTTACTGTTGATGGTGAATAATAAATCCGTTTTGGTGTTCCTGTACAATGTTTTTTCTTATTTATTTATGAAGGCGAATATATTTCCTTCATGTGCGTTGTTGGCACAATGATTTTATTCTAAATGATGACGGCAATGTAGTGTCCATTCTGGTGTGTTTTTTCACTGTGATCTTCTTTTAAATGTTGATGGCAATGTAGTTTCCATTCTGGTGCATTTTTCCCAATGATTTTCCTTTTAAATGATGTCGACATGTGGTTTCCTTCTGGTGCATTGTGCACAACGATTCTAGTATGTTTACATGATGATTTTGCTTGTATATTAATGACAACAATGTAAATCTCCTACTGGTGTGTTTTGTATAGCGATTCCACCTATATGCTTGAAGGCGTGTTAGATTAGTTGACTGTGTTACTGTTTAATGACCACGAGTTTCCCTTTAATGATGACTGTGTTTGCAATTGAATGGCCATTGTCTGCCTTAATGTTGACTGCATCTTTATATATTCTTGTTTATTAAATTCGTTGAAGGCTCTTTGCCAGCATGATGCTCCTTGAGGAAATCAGAGTATCTATTTGAGCCTGTGTTTTTTTTTAGCCTGGTTAAGTGAAAATAAAAAAAGGGGGGTATTTAATGTGACTGTGATTTGTAACCTTAACGCCTTACTCTATTGTGACACTATGATTTGCTGATAAACCATACCTCTGTTGGCTTTTACAATTGGCTATGATTTCCTTACCTTCTCTGTGTTTTCTCCATTCAGTTTTATTTGACCGTCAGTGCATTTTTTGAGTAAGACGTATCATATATTTAGTGGCATTTTATTTTAGATCACCTTGTGACTTTTCAATTACACGCATTCTGATTTATTTGACAGCCATTGTGTAATTATGCCATATTTTTACAGTCATGGTAATTCACAGTTACTTTACACAACAACTTCTCACCTTTTAGATAGCCAGATATGGGATTTTGCTTGAGTTTTACTTTTACCTCTGAGATTTACTTTACCTAGTAGCAAATCTTATTTAATACATATGGCAGTAAATCTTATTAAGTGCATATGGCAGTAATTCTCATTTAATACATAAGGCAGTAAATCTTATTAAATCCATATGGCAGTAAATCTAATTATATGTATATGGCTTTAGTTTCTCATTAAATGTATATGGCTTAATGGCATTGCCACTTCTTAGCAGAGTCTTTTTTTTAATGTTCATAGACAGTTGTCATTTGGTGAGATTAGTATAGATAGACAACAGTATGTAATTTAAGGTGTTGATAATCGTTTCATTGTAGAATTCCGCCTTGAAAAGGTTAATGTTGTCATATGATGTCATTGCTAGTAAGATTGTAATGTTGGGATTAATTTATAATTGCCAAAATTAATTTGAATTTAATAATTAAATGAGATTGGTGAGTCTTGACTAAAGGTAAGATACACTTGCTAAGTTAGAGTGCAATTAATGATAAAATTAAATTGTGATTATCCACATCAGACTAGATGAATGGGTTGGGTTGTTGCGCGTTCATGTAACATCTTGTGTTTTCTTGTTGACGTCATCCTGCATCTCGCAGACTCATTGCTTGCGGTGTGGGTGAAGTCTCCTTGTCCGTTATTTCGTCCTAGCACGTCGGATTTATCTAGAGTCCTCGGTCTAGATAGGATGTGTTGTGCCAAGTTATGGACGCATCTATCACCTGGGGATGGCATGATTCCTGATGAGGGTATCATGGCATGCCCTATTGGATAGCAATGAACGATAACTTGGTTAGATTCGATGTGTTCTGTGTGGGTGTTGTCGAGCATTGTAATATGCTTTTGGCCAATGGGTAGAACGCCCTCTTGCATTGGGTTCGCATGCCTTGATGTTCTAGTCTTGTTCGTTATGGTCGTTGTGTCAGGAAGGGTATGTTGTCCGTTATCTTGTAGGTGTGTCTTGTTTGCGTCGAGCGGGTAGTCATTTCTCCCGGTTGTTTTACGCATGTTTCATCCAGTTTCCCTTGCACCAGTGAGTGGAGTCATTTTTTCCTATTACCTGGACTACATGCTTGCATTCTTCATCAGTTTTGTGGTTAAACTGTTGTCGTCGTCACCATATTTCCTTTCAATCAAGCAAAAAAAAAAATCACTTCTAGTTCGCTTGTAGTTGTAACGATGGGGTCGTTACATGTGGTATCAGAGCGGGGTTCAAACCGCGACTTGGGATCACTATGTCTTTCGTTGATATGATTTGATTATAATGTTGATAATTAAGTTGACTTGTATTCATGCAGGTAATCATGGTTAGAGGACGTTGTGGAGGTAAACGATGGGGTGCTAGGGGAGGAATTTCTTAGCAAGTACAACTTTGAGATTACTTACATAAAAGGAACAGTGAATCGAGTGGTAGATGCATTAAGTCGAAGACCATGCATCTTTTGGGTGTTGCCTTTTCAGACTAATCTACATGAAAATATTCTAACTTTACAGCGTGACGATGACTGGTACAAAGAGGTCAAGGGTTTTATCAGACAAAACACAATGATGGTACCAATATTTGAAGGATTTACGTTTGATGACGATGGATTGAGGTTTAAAAATTGGATTTACGTACCATCGAACGAAGATTTGAGGAGTTTGATCCTAAAGGAGGCTCATAGAGCAGTATACATGGCTCAACCAGGAGTCACGAAGATGAGGGCATACCCTAAACCCTTATTCTTCTAGAATGGAATGAAGGAAGATATAGTCAACTATTTGGCCAGATGTCTAGAGTGTTAGTATGAAAAGGCCGAACATAGACATCCAATAGGATTACTATAGTTGCATGCTATTTCGAAATCGAAATGGGAGATTATTTCGATCGACTTTATTGTTGGATTGCCACTGACGGCAAGGAGACACGAATCGATCTTCATAGTAGTAGACACTCTGATGAAGAGTGCTCACTTTATTCCTGTGCGTACAACGTATCACGCACCTGACATAGCTAGAGTTTTCATAAGTGAGATTGTGAGGTTTCATGGCATGCCTAATAGGATTATATCCGATCGAGGATTGATGTTTACTGGATGATTTTGGATGAGTTTTCAAGAGGCCTTGGGAACCCAATTTAACTTCGGTACTGCATATCACCCAAAGAATAACAGGTAGACTGAATGAATGAACTAGAACTTGGAGGACATGTTGCGCATGTACGTGATGGACCAACAAAAGTGTTGTGAAGAATTCCTTCCACCGGTGGAATTCGCTTATAACAACGGTTACCAAAGCACCATTAAGATGGCGCCTGTCGAGTTTCTTTATGGGTGACCATATCAGACGCCTTTGAGTTGGGATTGGCTTGAGGATAGGGTCCTGGTGGGACTAGAAGTGATCCAAGAAATGGAAGAGAAAATGAAAACCATAAGACAAAGGATTAAAGAAACGCAGGATCGATAGAACAGTTATGTCGATGCGCATCGTGTCGACCGTAATAACGAGGTTGGAAATCGAGTCTTATTGCAGGTTAAACTGCATAAGAGTTCGATAAATTTTGGAAAGGGAGATAAACTCTCTCCTAGGTTCATGGAACCTTTTGATATCGTGGAGAGAAAGGGGCATGTGACCTATCAACTAGCCTTGCCTGATTCCTTGAGGCGTATGCACGATGTTTTTCACATATCTGTTTTGAGACATTATATTAGTGATCCTACACATGTTATTGACATGAGTTCCTTGCAGGTATCAGACAAGGGGGCGCTCATGGCTGATTCAAACCGCATCTTGGATCATTGCATTTAATAGCTACGACATTGAACAGTAGAGCAGGTCAAGGTCCAGTGGGATAGCTATAGTCTACACTCAGTGACCTGGGAGGACACATATGATATGTGCTGACAGTTTCCATTTTTGTTTGATAGATAGACTTATGACACTATGATACACATTATTTCGACACTTATACTGTGAAACTTTGAGACGAAGTTTATACCAAGAGGGGGTGTATATAACATCCTTCTCTTTCGTGCACTGAGTGAACATTTTATTTGAGGAAACTTGCTCGCAAGTGATCCAGATTATTATACTATTAAACATTTGATTTGGATTATGAGGCATCATGGGTTGATGACATGTTGTTTTGTTGCATTGACATAGACAGGTGCCATTGACTCAGTTTTACTGAGTGTGTAGAATTTTGGACCTCGAGGATGCTGAGGCATCGATTGAACCCCTTGGAATCTGGATCAAGTTGGGGACTGAACTACTGGGGTTTGATTGTTTTATATGTGATATTAGTGCATCTGATTAGATGATATGATTAAGGATATATTTCTGACATGACTCGTTGATGATGTAGGATGATGATAGCTTGCCAACCAGACTCACATGTGGAGTAGAGGGGTCATGCATGACTACCAGAGATGTTGAGGGAGAGGTGTGGACAACAGCCCTACCACAGCCTACTAGCACTCCCACCGTGGCTTGAACTATAGGTTAATGATTACCTAGTTCGAGAGGACCCACGATGCCATGAGATAAGACTACGACAGTCGCTCACGATAATTCTAAGGGGCACATAATAAGGCAAGGGCCATATTCCTTAGAGGTCCTTAGTCTCCCACAAGATCATCGAGCGAAGTATTGACTCCAGGGGTTTTTTATGTCTACCAAGGCATTCAAGAGGCAAGTGATGCATCTTGAAGGGCACGTTGCGCAAGAAAAATGGAAAGAGGCAAGTGGCACCCTTGGAGCACGTAGTGCGTACTGAAGGGCACATTGCGTAAGAGAAACAGAAAGAGGCGAGTGGCACCCTTGGAGCACCTAGTGCATCTTGAAGGGCACGTCGCATTGTTATTTAATAACTAGATGAACATAGATGGATTTAGGATGACTAATGTGTTAAGGAATATTTAAAACTTTTCCCCTAATAAAATGTCGCCCACCCTAGGAAAATAAACTCTAGGTCTAAATTTTACTGCTGGTAAAATTTTATCTATTTCTTTAAAATATATATATGTAATAAATAATAATGATAATCTTATTTAATCTTGTGACAAGAAGGGGGTTAAGCAATTAAATTGATTATAAAAAAAAAATCTTTTGGGATAAAACTTAGAAAGGGGAAATAATTGTTTTACTATATTATGCTAATTACAAAAATTATTCATTAAAAGGAAAAAGGGAAAAAGGGAAAAAGGGTAAGTTTCTGCACATGTCTTTTTGAGTTTAATTAAAAAGGAGACGGAGGGAAATATAAAATAATTAGGAAACTAGAAAAAAAATGGGAAACATTAAAAGAAAGGGGAAACACTAGGAAAAAGAAGATAGTCCAACTTAGTAAGGTATCTACCATTTAAGAACTTTTTAATTTAAACTCCACTAGTAAATTAATAAGGGGGAAAGTCATTAAAAATTGTAAGGGGATATGGGGACACTTAGGAGCGATTCTAGGAGTGCCTTTAGGTGAGTGAGGGAAATATGGGTAATTAATTAATTAATGAATTTAATTTATGGAGGGTTGAAGGGGATGGGTAACACATGTACGGGGAGGATTTTTATGAATTAAATTATTAAACATTAAATAAAATGGGATTTTGGGAAAGTAAGGGACTTTGAAACTCTATATAATGGAGCGAGGAGAATGATGATGGATCTCTTTTGTTTGTGTAATATTTCCCTGCAGAAATCTCTACTTGACTGATTTAGCATCTGGGAGTTGGGGTACCCAGCTCGGCAAGGAGTGGTAGCTCGGCCTTGCGAGGCGAGCAGGGAGCTAGCTGATTCTTTGGTTAGTGTGTGTGGCCCCTTTGTGACTCGGGGGGATAAGGGGGAAGAAGAGTACCCCTAGCGTTGGATAGGAGGTACCGGTGAAGTCTCATCGGTCGGCAAGCGGGAGTTGCATGGAGTGCGCGGGACATCAACTCAGAGCGGGCGATTGGGCAACAGTACGCTCCCTTTATTTCTGCGTGGTAGATGGTTAGTATAATTTATGGTTTCAGTTATGTTTTCCTAATCAAGTAAATAATATGATAGTCATATCATTCTAGTTGATGACTGAAATTTTCCCATAGCCTTAGCTTGATGTTGATTGATTTCCCATGGCCTTCGATCCCTTCATGTCTTGACCATCCTGAGGCTTATTGATTGTGATGATTGTGGTTTATTTTTTCCTTTGTCCCTGGCTCATCATTCTGTGCCTGAGAAATCGACCAGGAGGTTGATCTACGGTCGTCGCTTCGACATTAATAGACCTATCGATCTCAACACCCTACTTTTTTGTGTGTTGATGATGAACAAAGGATGTTCTTGTTGGCCATCTACCTCTGTTGTTGTCCTTGGTTGATTTTTGTCTTGTGCCTTCTAGCAAGCACCTCTACGTATGGATGTCTTGTGTCCTTTTTGGTTTATCTCTGCACTTGTTTCTTGTTCTCCGCACCTTGAGGGATTAACCTTAAATTTAACTCTGTGTCTTTGCTGGATAAATCAACACTACGTTTTTACTGATTGATAGAAACTTAAATGTGCGTTGTGATCCCTCTCAAAACTTAACTCTATGTTTATTTTTATTGATGGAAATTATCCTCTACGATTGATTGACTGTCTCTACGCCTCGTCTCTATGACTTCTTGGCATACTATCGCCGTGTCTTCTAGTTTGGTTGTGTTTTATGTGTTGAAAACCATTTTATTTCTGGGCATTTTTCCTAGCATGATACATAGAATTCCCTACATAATGAACATCCAGACCATTGTTAGACATAGAATTGATAAGAGGCAGCAAATGTAATAACTGACAATGTTCATTAAGAGACCCCGAAATTGGTATTGCCGCAATTTATATTTATTCCTTAACTACATTTTCATAATTATTTTGACTGCAATCCCTTATATATTGACCGCAATGAGGACTGTGATCTACTTATTATTTGTTTTCATGTGAGACTTCATATATGAGCGATTTTTATACATGTGCGGCTTCATGACTGAGTGAATATTTGAGGAGCAAGTTCATAGTTTAAACACAATGTTTTTTCTTATTTACTATTGATGGTGAATAATAAATCCATTCTAGTGTGCATGTACAACGTTTGTTTATTTACTATTGACGGTGAATAATAAATCCATTCTGGTGTGCCTATACTGTTAATGTTTAAGCCACTATTATAGATGTTTTCATTTCATTAGATAACAATAGCATAATCCAAGATCACTGAGAAATACACAATCACAAGAGACACAACATTTATTCTAGGAAACCCTCTAGGGGAAGAAAACCTAGAAAAACTTCTTTAATATAGATAGCCAATACAATGCCAAGAGATCTCTATGCTAAAACAAAAATTCCTCTCCAAGATATGCGCCACTCTTCTCTCTCCTTTGTCTGTAACAGATTAGAACTTGTTTCTCAAACTGAGCAAGTGAGTTATCTCCAAATGAGGCGTTAGCCTCCTTTATTTATACAAGTCTGGCACATGTGAAGTGTCTCTTCATTGGCAGGGCCGGCTTCTCCAACTGGGTGGGTAAACCCACCTTTATTATATTTCTAGGTATTCTCATTAACTGTTGGGGCCGACTTCTTATTCTGCCTATTATAATCGTCTGTTGACCAATCCGCAAAAGGGGATTTGGTCCTATTACAATAACCGACATGATCAATCCACAATGGGGATTGATCCTATGAATAATATATCAATAATAATAAGAATACTCTTTCCATTTACAATATTTCAACACTCCCCCTTAGAAAGAAGGGTATTCTTCAGCAGCATCATGCAAGAGAAAGAGGACAGCATCATCAACAACATCAAATGGGAGGACAACATCATCAATATCATTTTGGTTAGCGTATCTATAAATCATCATAAGTTTTCTTCATCAGTAGCATCATCATTCTCGAAAGAATGCCATCGTCATCTGCATTAATATGTATCAGTATAAAGTGATACCTCATCACAGCACTAGGTTGGCCTATCATAGTACTAAGTTGGCTCTATGTCACAAATGTTAAGCTGGTAGCTCAGTGTAAGTCACATCTTTCTTTATGTCTAACAACTGGGTCAGAAGCAAGGTATACATCATCTTGCATTACATCTAACAACTGGTTCAGAAGCAAGGAACACATCATCTTGATTTACATTTAACAACTAGGTCAGAAGCAAGGAGTCATCTTGCTTTACGTCTAACAGCGAGGTCAGAAGCAAGGAGTCATCTTGATTTACGTCTAACAGTGAGGTCAGAAGAAAGGAACACACACATCATCTTGCTTTACATCTAACAACAAGGTTAGAAGCAAGGATTCATCTTGCTTTATGTCTAACAGCGAGGTCAGAAGAAAGGAACACACACATCATCTTGCTTTACATCTAACAGCAAGGTCAGAAGCAAGGAGTCATCTTGTTTTACGTCTAACAGTGAGGTCAGAAGCAAGGAACACACACATCATCTTGCTTTACATCTAACAGCGAGGTCAGAAGCAAGGAGTCATCTTGCTTTATGTCTAACAGCGAGGTCAGAAGCAAAGAGTCATCTTGCTTTACATCTAACAGCGAGGTCAGAAGCAAGGAACACACACATCATCTTGCTTTATGTCTAACAGTGAGGTTAGAAGCAAGGAATCATCTTGCTTTACATCTAACAGAGAGGTCAGAAGAAAGGAACATTTTTCTTTATGTCTGACAACTAGGTCAGAAGCAAGGAACACATCACATCTTTATTTACGTCTGATAGCTAGGTCAGAAGCAAGGAAAATCATCACATCTACTCCCCCTTTCAAGGAAGGTCCTTTCGGACTATTGCAAGCTTATCTTGTAAGTACTCAAACTTTACGCAAGATAGATTCTTGGTCAACACTTCAACAACCTGTTCATCCGTGCTAATGTACTGGAGCTTCAAGGCTTCTCTCTGTACCATGTCACAGATGTAATGATAGCAGATTTCTATGTTCTTCGACCTGTCGTGGAATACAAGATTCTCTGTCATCTTTATGCAGTTTTGGTTGTCACATAGAATCATGGTTTCTCTCATCTCCAAGTCAAATAGTTCGGTCAGTAACTTTTGAATCCATATAGATTTGCATCTAGCTAAACATGCATCAATGTATTCTACTTCCACTCTGCTGAGAAAAATACTAGATTGCTTCCTACTCTGCCACGAGATCATAGTTGATCCCAAACTGAAACAACATCCTGAAGCTCTTTTCCTATCAGAAACACTTCCTGCCCAATCTGCATCAGTATATCCACTCAATGTGAAATTATGATCTCCATCATAGCTGAGACCATAATCTATTGTACCTTTGAGGTACCTCATCACATTTTTTTAGCCACTAGGTGAACACGACTGGGTTCTACTAGAAACTGACTCAAGGTGTTCATGGAAGAATAAATGTTTGGTCTGGTGTTCGTCAGGTATATCAGTGATCCAATAATCTGTCTGTACAGTGTGGCATCAATCAAGTCTGACGAAGTATCAACCAATAGCTTAAACTTCACTTCCATGGGTGTATTCATGGGATTACATTCCAGCATGTCGAATCTCTTTAATATTTCGACCGTGTACTTCCCTTGGTTAAGGAAGATCCTCTCAGGACTCTACCATACCTCAAGACCTAAGAATAATGCATTCGGCCAAGGTCTTTCATTTCAAATTCTGCGGCAAGTCTCATTTTACATTCAGTGATGAGTTTTTCTTCTCCAGTTAATAATAAGTCATCCACAAATAGCAATAAGATTACTGGCTCATTATTCATAATTTTGATGTAGATATTTGAGTCTGCTTTACTCTTGGTAATGCCTAAGCTCATCAAGAAACTGTCTATATGGCCATACCAAGCTCTAGGAGATTTCTTCAATCTGTATAACGCTTTCTTCAATCTGTAGACATGAGACCTCTTGTCTTCAACCTCAAATCCTTTAGGTTGCTCTATATACACTTCCTCTTCGATGACACCGTTTAGGAAATTTTTCTTCATGTCCATCTGGTGTAGCTTCCACTTCATCTTAGATGCAAGAGCTATGATGGTCCTGATTGAAGTGTATATGGCCACAGGAGTGAATGTCTCTTCATAGTCAATGCCTTTCTTCTGGTAAAATCCACGAGCGACAAACTTCTCAATACTTCCATTAGCAACATATTTTATTTTGAAGATCCATCTGTCGGATACCCCATCTTTATTATTCGATCTGGGAACTATTTCCCATACTCCGTTCTTCATTATGGATTGGTATTCCTCTGTCATGGCATCTGCCCATTCTTTTCTCTGAATGGATTCTTCAGAGCAGGTAGGCTCCTCTTCTAGAAGATCACACATCAAAGCCGTATAACTGGAGAATGGATTTGGTCTTTTCACCTGTCTCATAGTTCCTTCAGGAACACCATATTTTTCTCCATCTTGAATAAGCTCTCTAGCCCAAGATGGCTTTCTTTTATGGAGGATCATCATCTGAGGAGGTTCTTGCACTTCTACTATATCATGGTCTTCTAGAAGTTCCTCATCAGGGGAAGTTACGACTTCCCTCTCTGGTTCTGCAGCTCTGGGAACCTCCCTCATTGCAGTATTGGGGATTACATATTCCTCTTCATATACCTCTTCAAGCTAGCACAATTTAGATTTCTTGAGCACTGCATCTTCATCAAAGGTCACATCCCTGCTGATCTCAATGTGATGTTGACCTGGTATATAGATTCTGAAGGCCTTGGAGACCTCAGAGTATCCCACAAATATTCCCTTCTTTCCTGAAGGATCCAACTTGTTTCTCTTTTCTTTAGGTATATGAATAAACACTGGACAACCAAATATTTTGAGATGGCTTACCTATGGCTTCTTTTCGATGAACATCTCTTCTAGTGTCTTGAGCCCAAGTGCACTATGGGGCAATCAGTTCTGCACATAAACAACTGTCATTGTTTCTTTTTCCCATAAGCACATAGGAAGATCTTAATCATGGATCATAGTCTTCACAGCTTCTAGTATGGTTTTGTTCTTCCATTCAGCTACACCATTTTGTTGGGGATCTTGATCCCAACATCTTTGTAGAAGTTCATGAACTCTTTTGAGGTATATTCTCCTCCATTATCTGACCTGAGTATCTTAATCTTCCTTACAGAAAGGTTCTCTATCAAGGCTTTGAATTCCTTGAACTTGCTGAACACTTCAAATATATCCAAGTCTTTACGAGAATAATCATCAATGAATGATACATGGTATACATACCCACTAATGGAGGATGATGGCATTGGGCCACATACATCTGAATGAATGAGTTCTAGGACTCCTTCTGCCTTGATGTCCTTCTTTGGAAACAGGTTCTTCATGTTCTTCCCTTGTGCACATCCATTGCATATGTCTTCATGGTCACCTTTGAGTTCCGACAAACTTGTGACCACTTTGCATATCTATGGTAACACCTTGTAGTTGAAGTGAGCTAATCTTCTATGCCAATATTCTTCAATGGAATGGGTCATGGAGGCTTCTGAGTGACCCTTTAGCTTATGCGAGTCACCTGCTTCCCTTCCAATGATGATTGCTTCATTTACGATCTCTTCTTTAGCACGTTCCCTTTTGCAACCTTTTCTATAGCTTCCTCATGTGACCTGGAGCAAGGTCAACAAAACAAAAAGCAAGAATAATATCCTTCTGATAATATAAAGAAATAGCACGAACAATCATCACAGTAGCTCCTTTAGAGATATCACTTATAATTTATTTGAAGCAAAGATTAAAAGTAAGGAATACAATATGAAATGAGGTCAACACTCTCATAGTGTTGTGACCAAGCATTCTTCCATGGCAACCTAGAACTAACATATGAGGTTTCTCCTTGAGGAGTTGTTAGTTGTATCAAAGCATTTACCTCTATATGCTCACATACTATCAGGTATAATACTTTACAAAGACTGTTATCTCAACTATAGTCATCAACTTGCCATGTGTACCTTTGAATATTCTCAACTTGATTTAATCAAACCTGGAGCCTTGTCTTCAGGAATGAGTTCTTTCTTTTCTTCCAAGTCTCCTTCACTCAAGATGACGAGTGGTTTCTTCAACCTGTTTGTTGTACTAAGACAATACGCTATCTTGACAGAAGTTTAGGTTAGAGGATAAGCTCTATGATCAACTTTCAATCCTTCTAATAATTTGACCATAGCTTCAACATGCAACACTGATTAGAATAATGTCATGAAAAATATATGCATATCAGAATAATCACACCTGGGTTGCATCATTCCTCTGAATGTGATGGATCTTGAGATCCTTCTGGATCTATGGCAAGAGATCCCTTCTTCTGCAAAATGCTCTTTAGGGTTTAACCATTAAACATATGTGAGTACATACCTCTGATGGCATTTGCGGGTAGTGGCTCCATCTGGTAGAAGTAGTAATAATTACCAACTCTTAAGAAAAATTCAAGGGTGATTGCAACTGGTTCTGCGGCTGCAACTGCAACTAGTACTGCAACTGCAACTAGTTCTGAGACTGCAACTGCAACTTAGGGTTTTATGAGGAAACCCTAATTTTCCAAACTTCGAATTTTGAAAATCTAACCTAGGGGATAGATGCGCTCAGCTGAGGCGAGTTAATTGGTTCAGTCATAATTTCAAAAATCCAAATTTTACCCCCTCAAACTTGATCTGCGAATTTTTGGACTGGTGCTTCTAGTTTTCTGGTACTTCTGGTACTCTGGTACTTCTGGTACTTTTGGTACTCTGGTTTTCTGGTACTTTGTGAAACTAGGGTTTCACTTTACAGGAGATCTAACCACTGAAAATGTGCATTGATGATGCCAAATTGATCCTTAGGGGAGGGTGCAACTTTATAGATAGTTTTAGGGATGAAAAGATTCACTTTTGAAAAACCCTAATCTGTAGGTATTGCAACAGTGACATTTTACCTCTTACGAAAGATGCTTCCTTCAGCTTGGCTCTGATACCATGTTAATGTTTAAGCAATTACTATAGATGTTTTCATTTCATTAGATAACAATAACATAATCCAAGATCACTGAGAAATACACAATCACAAGAGACACAACATTTATCCTGGGAAACCCTCTAGGGGAAGAAAACCCAACAAAACTTCCTTAATATAGATAGCCAATACAATGCCAAGAGATCTCTATGCTAAAATAGAAAGTCCTCTCCAAGATATGTTCCACTCTTCTCTCTCCTTTGCCGGTAACAGATCTAAACTTGTCTCTCAAACTAAGCAAGTGAGTTATCTCCAAATGAGGTGCTAGCCTCCTTTATTTATACAAGTCTGGAATGTGTGAAGTGTCTCTTCACTGGCAGGGCCGACTTCTCCAACAGGGTGGGTAAACCCACCTTTATTGTATTTCTGGGTCTTCTCATTAACTGTTGGGGCTGACTTCTTATTCTGCCTATTATAATTGTCTATTGACCAATCTGCAAAAGGGGATTTGGTCCTATTACAATAACCGACATGATCAATCCACAATGGGGATTGATCCTATGAATAATATATCAATAATAATAAGAATACTCTTTGCAGTTACAATAGTTCAACATATACAATGTTTTTTCATATTTATGTATGAAGGAGAATATATTTCTGTTTGGTGCGTTGTTGGCACAGTGATTTTCTTTTAAATGATGACGACAATGTAGTCTCCATTCTAGTGCGTTTTTGCACTATGATCTTATTTTAAATGTTGACGGAAATGTAGTTTCCATTCTGGTGCATTTTTCCCAATGATTTTCCTTTTAAATGATGTCAACATGTGGTTTCCTTCTGGTGCATTGTGCACAACGATTCTGGTATGTTTGCACAATGATTTTTCTTGTATCTTAATGACAACAATGTAAATCCCCTACTGGTGCATTTTTTACAGTGATTCCTCCTATATCCTTGAAGGCATGTTAGATTAGTTGACTACGTTGTTGTTTAATGACCACAAGTTTCCTTTTAATGATGATTGTGTTTGTTGTTGAATGGCCATTGTTTTCCTTAATGTTGACCGCGTCTTTATATATTCTTGTGCATTAAATTTGCTGAAGGTGTTTTTCCAGCGTGATGCTCCTTGAGGAAATCAGAATATCTATTTGAGCCTGCATTTTTGTTGAGTCTAGTTAAGTGAAAATAAAAAAAAGGGGGGTAATGAATGTGACTGTGATTTGTAACCTTAACGCCTTACCTCTGTTGTGACACTACGATTTGCTAAGAAACCATACCTCAGTTGGCTTGTACGATTGGCTATGACGCCCTTACCTTCTCTGTGTTTTCCCCATTCCATTTTATTTGACCATCAGTGCATATTTTGAGTAAGACGTATCATATATTCAGTGGCATTTTATTTTAGATCACCTAGTGGATTTTCAACTACACGCATTCCGATTTATTTGACAACCATTGTGTAATTACAACATAGTTTTATAGTCATGGTAATTCACAACTACTTTACACAACAACTTCTCACCTTTTAGACAGCCAGATATGGGATTCTGCTTGAGTTTTACTTTTACCTCTAAGTTTTATTTTACCTGGCAGGAAATCTTATTTAATGCATATGGCAGTAAATCTTATTAAGTGCATATGACAGTAATTTTCATTTAATACATAAGGCAGTAAATATTATTAAATACATATGGTAGTAAATCTAATTATATGTATATGGCGTAATGGCATTGTCACTTCTTAGAAGAGTCTTTTTTCTAATGTTCATAGACAATTGTCTTTGGTGCGATTATTATAGATAGACAATAGTATGTAATTTGAGGTGTTGATAAGCGTTTCATTGTAGCATTCTACCTTAAAATGGTTAATGTTGCCATATGTTGTCATTGCTAGTAAGATTGTAATGTTGGGATTAATTTAGAATTGCCCAAATTAATTTGAATTTAATGATTAAATGATATTGGTGAGTCTTGACTAAAGGTAAGATACACTTGCTAAGTTAGAGTGCAATTAATGATAAAATTAAATTGTAATTATCCACATCATACTAAATGAATGGGTTGGGTTGGGTTGGGTTGTTGCATGGTCATGTAATAACTTACGTTTTCTTATTGACTTCATCCTGTGTCTCTCCGACCCATTGCTTGGGGTGTGGGTGAAGTCTACTTATCCGTTGTTTCGTCCTAGCACGTCAAATTTATCTAGAGTCCTTGGTCTAGATAGGATGTGTTGTGTCAAGTTATGGACACATCTATCACCTGGGGACGACATGATTCTTGATGAGCGGATCATGGCGCGTTGTATTGGATAGCAACAAACAAGAACTTGGTTGGAGTCGGTGTGTTCTGTGTGGGTGTTGTCGAGCATTGTAAGATGATTTTGGCCTATGGGTAGAACACCCTCTTTCATTGGGTTCGTGCGACTTGAGGTTCTATTCTTGTTCGTCAAGGCCATTGTGTCAAAAAGGGGATGTTGTCCCTTAGCCTGTAAGTGTGTCTAGTTTGCGTCAGGTGGGTAGTCATTCCTCCCAGTTCTTCTACGCATGTTTCACCCAGTTTCCCTTGTGCTAGTGCGTGGAGTCATTTTTTCCTATTTCCTGGACTGCATTCTTGAGTTTTTCATTAGTGGTGTGGTTAAACTATTGTCTTCGTCACCAGCTGGCCTTTCAATCAAGAAAAAAAAAATTGCACTTATGCTTCGCTTGTAGTCATAATGATGGGGTCGTTACAAATTTAAACCATGCAAAACCTATTTTAGAATATATGGTAGTTGAAAACACTTTAAACCATGCAAAGCCTATGCTAGTATGAACTTCACTAAAAGGAATAAATTTTCACGATCTACCAATTTCCTTTCAGAAAACTTGTGTTTGCTTTTGGAAGAAGGTAACCAATGTGAGATTCAAAGGAGGAGGTATGAATTCAAGCATTGTGTTTTAGACATGCCAAGAAACAACATGTACCCCTTGTACAACTCAGATAACATGTATGAAACTGAATTACATTAGTAAAATGATTTGCAGACTATGGTTTAGTACTATTCAAATAAACCCACACTTTTGTAAGGGTCAATGATTCACTTGACTTTAGGCAATGTTGTATTAATTTCCTTAACTTTTTTAGAGAAGATCTATTAATTACAATATGCAATTTAATTCAAATGAATAACACATCTAAATAAGTTTAAATGAAAATCAACTTAATTATTAAAATGGAGATTTTAAATAATTTCAAATTTTAAATGAAAATCAACTTAATCATTAGAATGAAGATATTGGTGAAGGCACATGGATCGCGCGATGAAGCTGCAAAACCCTAGCTTCCTCGTAAGATAGACTGTCGGGTACCAGGAACAGACTCCCTCCGCGAAACTTAACCAGTGCCATAGCCGACCATTCGGCTCCCACTGTCACAAGGGTATGGGCGCAGAGGAGGGGGGGAAACCCCCCTCATACCGCAATGTAGAAGCCAATGACAAACCAGGAGCCAGAACAATGCGACCTACCTTCAAGCCGCCGCTACAGGTACGAGAGCAGCTCCTAGCCAGGGAACAGAGCCTCAGAGTGGAAATGGAAATAGAAGCAGGAACCTCTCAACCAAGGCCGCCAAGGAGCTGGGAACCAGGCAAATGCATCCTGCAAATGGAGAAGCCACCGAGATACCTCATCAGCTCAACCCAGGTTTCAGAGCATACACAATTTATGAGAGAGCACGCCCTCATTGGAAAATTTTTGGGGCTTTGGCCGGCAGAAAGGGACCTCAACAAATGGATAAAACACTAGTGGAATCCCAAGGGGGACTACGAGCTCCAACTCAAATCCAAGGGCTTCTTCACAATCATTTTATACAATTTAGAAGACAAAGACAGAATCTTTGAAAACAGGTCGTACTTCTTCAACTCGACAGGGCTGTTCCTTCGCTTTTGGACTGAAAGATTTAGCCCAGACAAAGAAGACTTCACCATGGCCCCTGTATGGATACGCCTGTACTCCCTGCCACAAGAGTTCTGGTTGGAAGATATTCTAATGGGTATAGGAAATACCCTAGGGAAATATGTGAAAGCTTCAGAAGCCACAAGACAACGAAAATATACCTCGTATGCTAGGATCTGTGTGTACATGAATATATCCAAAGCACCCCCTAGGGCGGTAACCCTTGAGTACCAGGATGAGGACTGGCAACAAACCCTGGACTACGAGCATATACCATTTATATGCAGAAGATGCCATGAGCATGGCCACCTCTACCGAGATTGCCCCATCATCAAACAAGCTACAAAAGCAAACGAAACCCTGCAGAAAGATGGCTTCACCGCAGTAGCATCAAAAAGGAGAAACCCACCAAAAAAGCAGACCACGGACACCAGGCAAAACATTGCCACCAAGAACTCTTACGATATTCTGGAGCAGCTACCAGAAGATGAGGAAGTTCAGGACCCGCACAAAAATCCCTAGCGACCGCAAACAAAAGGCCCAAATCCCAACCCTAATCCTCAAACTGGCGAGACCCACATGGACGAAAGAGGAGAAGGAGATGGGGATACCCCAATGTTTCTAGATGATCGAGATCTCGCAGGGATAGATCTAGAAAAGCTGGAGGAGGCTCTGAACCAAAAGGACCTACAGACCCTCCCTGAAGAACAACTCTGCAAGGTACACAAGGTCTTTCTTAATTCCTCTGCAGGATCCACAGCACGCCTGGGTATAGCAATGGACTCGAACTCTAGCTCGAAGAGATTCCTTCGCGAAAACAAAAGGCGGGGATGAAAAATTGCACACCAGCTGATCAAGGAAGTAGGCAACCTCATGATAAACTCAACTCAGATACACAAGCTTTTGGATGGATACCTCCACTCAACACCTCCCTCTTAATGATGAAGATCATCACATGGAACATCAGAGGACTGAATGGTAGATCCAAACAAAGGATCCTCCGAGATTGCATCATGGCAGATAAACCAGATATTCTACTGCTCCAGGAGACTAAATGCAGAGGAGCAGAAGCTGAAACAATCTTTCAGCGTATATGGCGAGAATGTAAATCCATAACAACAGACTCCATAGGCACCTCAGGTGGCCTGGTCGTCTTATGTAACCCATCCAATGTGACTATTAGCAAACCTTTCACAACAATTGGCACAATAACTGCTCACTTTGTGGTCATGGGCACGAACCAGGAAGGAGCCATCAGAAATGTCTACGGGCCCAACAATAGCCAGGAAAAAGACAAATTCATGCAGCGACTCGAGTTGATCAATACCCTGGAAGCAACCCCAAACTGGATCTTAGGAGGTGACTTCAACATGATCCTGACACTGGAGGAAAAAACAGGAGGTATCAAAAAAATCGAGCAAGATAGTGGTAAGTTTAAATCTCACTTTGATCATTTAAAATTAGTAGATATTGAAAATAGCAATGGCACCTTCACTTGGTCCAATCGTAGATCAGGTAACCAGCACATTGCCTGTCGATTAGATCGCTTCTTGGTAACCGAGGAAATTATGGAATCAGGCTCTCATCTGGAAAGCCTTATCCTACCAAAAGCAGGCTCAGACCACTGGCCCCTGGCTCTGCGGCTAGACTTGGGAGAACCTCCCAGATACAAGCCTTTCCGCTTCGAGAAATTTTGGCTAGCACACATGGACTTTAAACGGATAGCCAAATCCTGGTGGGAACAAGCGGAAATAGACCATGTCTCATGCATGTACAAATTTCAGCAGCGATTAAAAAATTTCAAGCAAAGGCTAAAACAATGGAACAAAAACAGCTTTGGTAATATACTTCAAAGCATAAGGACCATAGAGAGCAGGTTGGGGGAGATCCAAAAAATTTTCATTTCCGGATCAAGAACCGTTGAATTAATGGAGGAGGAGGAGCAGCTTCAGGCACAACTGGAAGAACGAAGGAAACAGGAGGAAATCTTATGGAAGCAAAAATCCAGAGTGCAGTGGCTTAAAGAAGGGGAAAAGAACACAAAATTTTTCGACAGAGCCCTGATGCATAGAATGCATATCAATAGGATCACTCACCTAGAGGACAGCCAGGGAAACTTAACCAGGGAACACTCCAAAATTGAGGAGGAGCTGCTCAATTACTATCAAGACCTCCTAACGGAACCGAAGAAGGATAGAACGGAAGGAATCAGGAGAGTAACTGGACACATACCGGCACTAGTTACACCAGAGCAGAATGCAGCCCTAACTTGACCCATCACTCAAGAAGATGTTGACCAAGCAGTAAAGGCCATGCCCGTAGGAAAATCCCCAGGCCCGAATGGGTTCACCATGGATTTCTTCCACCATTGTTGGGATCTGGTCAGACAGGAAGTGTGGGAAGTGGTAGAGGAGTCAAGAGCTTCAGGCCTGGTATTACCAGCTCTCAATGCCACCTTCCTCACCCTCATTCCGAAGGAAGAAAGAGTCACCAATCCCAAACAGTTCAGACCCATAGCCCTGTGCAACGTCATTTACAAAGTTATAATGAAGGTCATTGCCACTAGGCTCAAGCCCATCCTGCCATTCGTCATCTCCAAGGAGTAGTCAGGGTACGTTGAAGGAAGACAAATCATGGACAACATCATCCTGGCCCATGAGATCATACACTCCCTCAAGACTTCAAGAACTCCAGGTATGCTTATCAAACCCGACCTTTCAAAATCTTTCGATCGGGCCAGCTGGCAATATATTAGAGTTGTCCTAGACTCCTTCGGCTTTGATCAGGGTTGGATAAGTTGGGTCATGAATCTCACCTCCTCCACCTTCTTTTCCATTCTAGTTAATGGTGTACCATCTAAACCTTTCTCACCATCAAGAGGAATCGGGTAGAGGGACCCCCTATCCCCTTTTCTGTTTGTACTTTTAGCGGAAGGTCTGGGGCGCTACATCAAAGCAGTAGTAACTGAAGGCTCCCTCAAAGGCCTACCTCTGCACAACATTCAGCCTGCACCCTCACACAGTCAATTCGTAGATGACACCCTCCTCTTGAACTCTCCCATCGTCCAGGAGGCTACAAAGCTCAACTCCATCCTCTCAGACTTCACTGAAGCCTTAGGCATGTCGCTCAACCTGGACAAGTCCAAACTCTACTTCTTCAACACCCCGCCCTCTGTCCAATGTCATGTTTCCAGACTTTTGGGGATACCCAGGAGCTCCCTTCCGTCCAACTATCTCGGAGTTCCACTCACTGGAGCGACGTCTTCCACCATCTCCTGGGACAACCTCCTCCTCTCCATTTCAAACAGGCTACGCAACTGGACTTTCAGACCTCTCAATATTGCCTCCCGGTTGGTTCTCCTCAAATCAGTTTTGCAAGCTTTACCCACCTACCTCTTCACTTCTCTGGCGGCTCCCAAAAAAGTCATCAGATCTATTAAAACCTTGCAGTGAAACTTTCTCTGGCACGGTCATCAACCAAATAAGAAATGGGCTTTAGTCAACTGGGATAGGCTCTGCACGCCAAAAAGTCAAGGTGGACTGGGGCTCAGAGATCCAGGGAAACTTAATCAAGTAATAGGAGCTAAAATCTGGTGGAGATGCTTGAAGAATCCAAAAGTAGCCTGGGCGCAACTGTGGAAAATAAAATATGCCCCCCACACTTCGGAATATCAGCTAATCTGACACAACAACCACATACAGGGATCCAACATCTAGAACACAGCTTGGCAAAATTGCACTCTGGTTCAAAACCACGCCTTCTGGGAGCTAAGAGACGGAGGAAGCGCCCTATTCTAGAAAGACTCTTGGCAGCAAATCAAACCATTGCACACAATGGAAGAGCTATCTGATCTTAAAAGATCCCTCCCCCAAAATGCCTCTCTAAAGGTCAAAGATTTATGGACGTCAGAAACTCCACAACAAAGTTGGCACCAATGGAAGATCTCACTTCAAGAGCTCAGGATCCCCGAAACTCTCGATCTGCAGAGATGGCAATCTCAAGCCACCAGTAGGAAAATACTGTATAGAGAAGGACCAGACATCCTGAGATGGGGGTACACCACAGCTGGCACTTTCACTATCAAAGAAGCTTACTCACTGCAAGAAAACCAACAGGAATCAAGAAAGGAGCATATCTGGAGCAAAGTCTGGAATCCTTCTCTATGGCCTAAGGTCTCTACCTTTCTGTGGCTAGTGGCACACAACAGAGATTTAACCTGGGACAACCTAAGAAAGAGAGGCTTCATCGGACCCTCCCTTTGCATTCTATGCTTCCAACAGGAGGAAACCAAAGAACACCTCTTCAATGGATGTCATTATAGTCAACATATATGGGACTATGGAATGCAACTTATGCGTAAATCCAACCGAAATCGAAGAAACATCAATTGCACAATTGAGAATTGGGACAACATTTCATTTAACAACCCCATTCTAAATCTCATATGGAAACTATTGTCGGGATTCACCCTCTGGCAAATTTGGAAGGAACGAAACAAGTGAATTTTCCACTCTCAACCTTCTCTCCCTGAAGCCACCTGGGAAAAAATTAGATCCCTAATAATAGAAACAATCAGGAGCAAATCTTAGACAGAGGAAGATCGGCAGTGCAACCCTGAGGAGCAGAGCATCCTTCAAAAATGGCAGCCCATACTAAGCAACCAACTGAAAACAAGAATCCATACGGGACAACCAACCAGCCCTACCAACTAGACTCCCCCTCTATCACACTTCATCAAAGTTAATTTTGATGGAGCCTCCAAAGGAAACCCAGGACCAGCAGGATATGGGGCAGTGCTCAGGAACTCAGGAGGGGAAATCCTAGGTCTGGATGTAGGATTCCTTGGAGACACAACCACCAACGTAGCCGAGCTAACAGGACTCCTGCGAGGACTCCAAACAACCATCGACAAAGGTTATCAAAGGATAATCCTGGAAGGAGATTCACAAATCATCATAAGGTTAGCCACTAGAATCCTCCATGGATGCGACCCTAAAAAAATCTCACCAAGTTGGACACTCTATGGCCTTCTCGCAGACTTCATTCACCACCTACAACCACATCTCAACATCACTACTTCCCATGTGAAAAGAGACGCAAATAAAGTGGTTGATCAACTAGTAAATGAGGTAGTTGAAAAGGACGAGGAACACTTCTGCTAGGAAGGCCACAGCTCACCAGCTCCAGAGATCCTCACTTGGTGTCAATCCTTAGCCACCAGTGATCTTCACTCCCCGGATGGGGTGACACGGGGCACGATAGTGCCATGTGGGAGCGAGCCGGGACGCAGCTTTAATGCATCCATCGGCTCACATCACCTCAGACAATAACCTTGCATGAATCGGCCAAAGCAGACTTTAATGGCGATGGTTAATGTTTCGGCTAGGGCGATTGTTTTTGCATTAGTTCTCATTGTCCGAGTAGCAAGACCAAGCAACAAGTCGCTCCAGGAGGCTTCCGTCTCACAGGAAAACCAGAGCTGCAACAACCTCTCTCCCATTTCACCGGCACAGTGGTCGCACTCGGCAACCTCGCCATTCCTCAGGAGTAACTTGACAGAAATCGACAGCATTCAGATATTTCACTGGGATCCCGCCATGCCCTGAGCCAGAGGGAAACCGCGAAGGGGAGAGGCCTGGTATACGACGGATTCACGGTGCAAGAGAAAGGAGAAATTCGAGAAAGCCATGGCGATGGTAGCTAGGAGACGAAAGAACAGACCACGTACGCCTCCAATGGCGTACGTGGAGGAATTCATCCCGGAAGGAGGCCTGCCAAGCCCTCCTGAGCACACCCTGCTTATGGTATTGGAGAATTGGAATCCAAGCTCGAACTTTGGCTCGAATAGCACACGACAGCCTGCAAGCAGTGCGCTTGACCCTTCCATAGCCACCATAGAGAAGCCTTACTCCCCCTATTACGTGGAAGAGGAGGCTCCTCTCGAACCCACCAAGGAAGTGGAGGAGCTAGAGCAAGCACGACATCGGCATAGGACACAGGAAGCAGAGGCGACCACCAGCGAGGAGTTAATGGACAGCCACTGCCCGGAGCATCCACCTTCAGTTGACTAGGGATACCTCAATCTCATCTTTGAGATTAGGAATAAGCTGGAAGACCAAATCTTCCACCTAGCGCGAATGGATCAGTGGCTTGACATGTTCTTTGCGGCACATTCTAGAACACCGTCAAAGAAACAATGTCTGACTTGTGCGCGAGCTTACTCGTTCCCAGTGAGATGGAGGCACTCCGAGGACGAGGACAAGTACCCTGGTTCAGAGGTTACTGAATGTTCAAAACTCGACTTTGGTTTTGGTGTTGTTGTTATATTTTATGCCTTAAGATATCTAGTTACCAGGTTTTCTTAGGACTAGTTAGTCGAACTAGTTTCATGCTCACGATTGTTAGTCCCGGTTTCCTTCGGGCAGGACGTAGCATTGTCAACTCTGTTAATTTTGCTAACTATGCACACTAGGTAACAAATGGACATGGATGCCGAGTTGTCCTGGTTTCCTGCTCAGGCGGGACAACTGGCATCATTTACAGTTTTGTATTTTGGTTATGGTAATATAATAGGCACCACCCTTTTTTACTTAAAAAAAAAGAGAAAAGAATGAAGATATTGGTATATATATAATATTATTATTAAAGTGTTATTACAACAAGTGGAAGAGATGTTTAAATTGTTATTTAAAAAATGAAAAAAAAAATACCACTTAAAGAGGTCAATGTTCTCAAATCTAGGATAGAAGGGATGTTCAACTCTTCTTTGATTGGTGCAATAGTAATAAAAATAAAATTCTGAAGATAGAAGAGATATCCAACTTAATTATAGGTCATGTTTATACAATAAAACCTTGAGATAGAAGAGAGGTTCACCTCTTTTTTGGTTTGTGTGATAATGATAAAATAAAATTCTCAAATTGACGTGACAATAAAATAAAACCTTAAAATGGAAGAGATCATCAACTCTTCTTTAATTTTATCATAGTCATTAAAAAAATGCTCAAAGATAGAAGAGATATTCACCTCAAAGTTCATATACCCTTAATAAAATAAAACCTCAAAATGAAAGATATGTTTTTAACTCTTCTTTAATTTTGAGAACAATAATTAAAAAAATATATTCAAAATAAAAGAGATGTTCAATTCAACTTTAATTTATATAATGCTCGTAAAATAAAATAAAAAACAGAATTAGTTAAAATTTATACATACTCTTTTCATACATATCCTATTTGGAAATATGGTTGAAAATAGTCCAAACAAATCATCAAATTTAATACAATTCCAACAATGAAAATAGTCAAAACAAGTCATCAAATTTAATATAAGTGATCTTCATTAAAAATTTATATTGATATTAAAATTTATCATAATTTAAAGTTTTTATAAGCCATCAACATTCCTTATAATGACATGGAAATGGGTCCTAGTTTTGATATGAAATTATCCTTTTCATATGAAAAAACATTGAACAATAAAATTGCAAATAATGAACACATTTATCCTATATGTAGTAGATTGGTTACATGCATTAAAGGATTTGTGTATATGATTTGGATAATTTATAGGATTAAAGTATAATCATCCAATGTATAGGTCAATTTAGGTTCCCTAGATACAATCTATAAGTTCTTCCCTGAAACTGTAAATAAGGTTTGATAAAATTTATAATTCATGGGAAATACAACTTTTCTTAATTGAATGGAACATGAAAGTAAACTAAACTAGAAATGATTCTAGAATCCTAGATATTCATAAATACATGTACTTTCAATGCAAAATAAAAAATTATGGAATGTACATGTGTCACTTGTTTAAAAAAATCATAATGATATTCCAACTTCAATTATTTGTTCATGATCGACTTTGGACATTTTCCATTTTCTAACTTTAGTTTTTGTTTTAATAAACTTATATTAACTTTATGCATGTTGCACATACCAAATGACTATATTGACAACTTGTGAAATCTGACTGGTAGTCTTGAAAGTGAACATGAGTATCGGCTTGATGGGTTTGTTGAAAAAAATATCATTTCAATACATGGATCCTCTTTCATATATAAAATCGTTATCATCAAAATATTCTAATAGCCTCGTCTTTTGTTCTATGCATCGCATCAAATAATATTTCACGTTTTTAGTGTTGTCTACATGTGCAACCATGGAAAAGACATCTCTTGCAAATAATTGGATATATTGGACAACAAATAGTTCATGTTATATTATCACACAAGTACATCTACAAGTTATTTGAAAAAAAATAAACATAAAAATTACCTTCTCTAACAATATCAAAAACTCTATCACCATCAACTGACACTATAGTTTCATTTGATTCCATCTCCTTTGAGCTTGCAAGTGGCATTTTCCCTTTTATATTAAGTTTGGTATGTCTCAAAGCTTTAACATATTCTGCATTTTCATTTTCACAAATATCTATGGATTTTGTGTCCTCTATGCAAACTGAACAAAAACAAGACTCATTTCTTCTATCAAATTGATGCAGGAGCATCGCCAACTCATCAAGCGAGCCAGCGCGGAAACAGAGGACAGATGGACAGTGCCAGCACAAATTTTGAAAACACCTTGATATTGTTACGCAACCATTAATGTGTGGATTTAATGAACCACACCTTGTATATTGTAATGGACCTTGAGCAGATAGCTCTTGTCCTTTGGTAGATAGTCGACATTTAATAGATTTAATGCTGGTAGATAGGAATTTAATTTAGATTTGATAGCCTTAAAGCTCAAGAGGGAAACGGGATATAGACACCATCCTTTGTACATTGTAAGATTAGCTACAGCATTCAGAAGAGAAGAGCATGCAGAGAAGTGCATGAAGAACACCCATGTACAGACGTTGAATTAATAGAAAGAGCTTTGATTCAATTCCATGGTTTGCGTTATTCTCTATGTATTTATGATATTATACTCATGAATGTTTGATTTCTATTATACACTTGATTTTATATGTTGTGTATGTGATTTCATGGTTGAATATAAGTCTAAGAAGGAATGTGAATGAGTTTCAATTGTTTCTCTAGTTGAGCCAAGAGATTCCTACAAGGAGTGCAGTTGAATTGATCGCAAGGAGTGCGTTGACAGAAGGGTTCAATTAGAGTTAGTTTTGTTCTCATTCATCTCAGAAGTGCAGGAACACAGTGTCGTGCAAGGAGTGTGCAGGCCAAGCTAAGTCTCAGAATTGTGATTCTGAGCAAGGGTGTGGAAGACTGCTATTGCAGGAGTGCGCAGAGTTGAACAACTTCAACACTTCGACATTGTTGAAGATTTTCCGCAAGGGATGTGAGAAAGGAAGTTATTTCCGAGGACTTAAAGTTGAAGAAAAGCTCAGGAGGGATAGTTCTTCAAAGTTGTTGAAGAAAAACGGAGCTAAGTCATGCGAGCAGGTCAAAAGAAGCATCGCAGGTTAGAAAGCGAGCAGGTGAATGAGTCTCAATAGGGAGACACTTCGTCAATTTCGAGGATCCGCTGAAGGGAAGAACGGGAGGACGAAATCCTTGAGGAGATTTCGCGAAATTCTGTGGACCGCTGGATCCTACGGAGGTGCGAGAAGGTTATTAGCACAAACGCGAGGAGGTTCGAAGCTCAGGAGGGTTAGGGTCATCGATCCCGAGTCATAGAGACCGCTAGATTCTACTCATGACATCGCATATCGGCATATTGCGAGTCAAAGAACCAAGTTGTTGTAACGGGAGTTGTGATATCATGATCCGCGATATCCCAATAGGATCAGAACCATTGATTGTGTGGGATGCGTGTCAAGGGATCCCAAGGAGTCGGGGTTTAGAGAATCGGGGTTTTCAATGATAGAGAACACTTACAGGTTGGAATCGCGATTCGCGATATTTCGACGGTGATGTGACAGTGTGGGACCACGGGAGCGAGTGGAGTACAGGTGGCATCGTATCAGGGATCGGGGAAAAGCAAGTCCCGGGTCCATCAACATCCGGATTTGCGATCCCGTGAGTTCCTAAATCCCGATAGAAGGATAGAAGGTGGAGAAGTCAAGTCCACATGTGTATCGGGGAATCGGTACATCGGGATTCAGAGGTTGGAATTTCAAATTGCTGACATCACAAATAGCGATTTCCCGATAGGGAAAACTCCGATAGTAGGGGAAGGAAAGTCAATGATTGCCTAAGGCCATCGGGTCTCGGGGATTTGAGGAACCAAATATAAACCACGAACTCGCGAAGCCGTGAGTTCCTATTCCTCGATAAGCAAAGGAAGAGGAGTCGAGAGAAGTGAACTGTGGGTGCAGATTTCCCGAAAGGGAAATAGAAGAGCCTTTGAGTTCTTCGGGCTAAAGAGAAAGAAGGTCCTGAGGAGGCGGACGTGCCAGTGAGGGTGTGGCTGCATCGGGAGTGGTATCAGAGCAGGAATATCTTTTGCTTTATATAGAAGAAGTGAAGGAAAAGTTTCCATGCCACCGAGAAGAGAAAGGTAATCACCTGATCCCAAGGACAAGGAGGTGCGAAGAAGAGGTAGGCTAGCAGGGAGTCCATAAATGGAAAGACAGATGAGAGATCTCCGAGCAAGGCTTGAAGAAATGGAGACATCTCAGAGACACGGAGTTGGTGCAGGGGATCTTAGTGACTCCGAGGTTGAAGAGGAAGTTGTACATGAAGAAGAGGTCACAGTCGAGGATGCATCAATCGAGCGGTTGATCAAAGCCATTTCCATAATGGGTGCGAAAACCAAGATGGGCATTCCAGTCTATGAGGGGAATCTGGATGCAGAAGAGCTGCTAGATTGGATTAGAGCTCTTGACACCTACTTCGATTATGAGGATATCAAAGAGGATAAGAAAGTCAAGCATGTTGTTACGCGCTTGAAAGGACATGCAGCATTATGGTGGGACGAGCTTCAAGATGATAGACAGTGCAAGGGCAAGTAGAAGATTAAAAGTTGGGATTGAATGATCGCGAAGATGAAAGAGAAATTCATCCCAAGAGATTACCAAATTTCACTGTTCAGGAGAATGTAGAACCTGAGACAGAAGTTGATGACAGTGAAAGAATACACTGAGGAATTCTATCGAATGAACATCAGAGCAGGTCATCGGGAGAGCGATGATGAGAAGGTTGCTAGATATATGAATGGTATGAGATACGACATTCAGGATGAATTAATCATGCTAACCATCCGAACGGTGGAAGATGCTTATAAATTGGCTCTAAAAGCCGAGGAGAAGCTAAGTCGAAAGCAAGGATAGCGAGGGTGAGGCAGAATCCAGCCAAGAGGCAAAGCAGTTGCCCAGGAAAAATTCCAGAAGCCCAAAGAAGAATGGAAGAAACCTCAGGGTAAGGTTGAAAGAGGTGGAACCTCACAGAGGCAGCCATATTGATGCAGGAGCATCGCTCACTCATCAAGCGAGCCAATGCATGGAAAGAAAAGAACAGTCGGACAGCGCCAACGCATACATTTTTGAATTTCTTTGAAGATTGTTGCACCGCCATTTTGAATGAAAGCATTCATAAGAAGCGCACTTGTATTGAAATGTAGATAGGAAGGCATTTAATAGTTTTTAATGCTGTTAGATAGGAATTAACTATAGATTAGACAGTTTTACTTTCGAGAGGGAAAACGGAATATAGGCACCCTCCTTTGTATCATTATAGGATTATCAGCATTAGCATTCAGGAGCAAGGAGAGAGCAAAGCAGAGAACTGGTGAAGAATCCCCATGTACAGATATTGAATTAATAGGAAGGCTTTGATTCAATTCCATGGCTGTTATTATTCTCTGTGTGTTGTTGATATTATGTTGTTGCATACTTGCATTTATTTATGACTTTGTTATATATGCTGCATATGTGATTTCATGGCAGATTAGGAATCTGGGAGAGAGGCGAGAATAAGTCTCAAATTGTTTCTCTGTTCGAGCCAGGAGATTCCTGCATAGAGTGCAGTTGAATTCCTCTGCATAGAGTGCGTTGAGGGGGCTCTATAGTTAAACTCTTATTCCCTTCTACCGGAATTGTGTTGGTTGTTCGAACCGTGCAGGTGAAGTGCAGGTCAGATTGAGATCTCAGAGACAAGTCTGAGAGAAGGAGGACTGGACTGTTGTTGGCAGGATTGCACAGGGTCTAGACGACTTCAACACTTTGACAGTTGTTGGAAGTCGAGCACAGGAAGTGCGTGAGAGGTCTCTGAAGTAGTCAGAGGAACAAAGATCAGGAGGGATAGTTCCTTGCAAGTATCGTGGCAACAGACCCAGGAGAAGCTTCGAACGAGAAAAGCTTTGGAACAGAAGGATTCCTCAAGAGGAAGAGAATCGACGACTTGAAATCCCTGCGGAGATTTGCGAAATCCCGACGATCGTTGGATCGTGGATAAGTCGCGCAGGGTTTAAATCCGTTTTCGTGGGAGGCAAGGACTAACACCATCGCATATCGGCATATCGGGGTTGGCGAGTGCAAGCGTTGCATGCACGTCGAAATCGCAAGTAGCGATTTCCCGATTTTGAGGGAACCGTCGATTGTTGGAGGGACAGGTGGCACGAATCTGGAGCATCGGGGTTTCAGCATTCGGGGTTTCCAGCAATAGGGAACTTTTGCATGGTGGATCCGTGATCCGCGAAATCCCGAGGTGACGTGGCATCGTGGGGCCCCAGGAGTGAGTGGAGTCCAGGTGGCGTTTAATCAGGGATCGACACCTCGGTACTCGGGGTTTGGGAACACAAGTCGTTAGCCTCGCAAGTGGTGATATCCCGAGTAGTTGACCGTTGACCATCGGGTTTCGGGATTTCGAGTGGCAGGTGAATTATGCACCCAGGGTTCGCGATAGCGCAAACGACGATTTCCCGATTTGCGAAGTGGCCATCACCGAAGAGAGTCTTATGGGTGACGAGAACTCTCGAAAGGAGTTGGAAGAGCACTGTTGTTCTTCAGTCCAAGGTTAGTGGAGGTCCTGGTGAGAGCGACTGTGCCGTCGAGGGTAGGGTTGGCGTCAAAGTGGTATCAGAGCGGGGGAAAGAAGTTCTCTTTGTTCAGGTAGCAGAGAGAAGAGGATTTTGCCATGCCGCCCAGAAGAGAAAGGCAGTCTCCTGATCATGAAGACAGGGATGCCCGAAGAAGGGGTAGGCCAACAGGAAATGCTGAGATGGAACGAGAGATGAGAGATCTCCGAGCCAGGATTGAAGAAATGGAGACCACCCAAAGGCATGGTGCTGGAGTAGCAGAGTTCAGTGATTCCGAGATTGAAGAGGAAGCTGGACATGATGCTGAAGAGGTCTCAGCAGAATATGCCTCGACAGAGAGGTTGATCAGAGCCATTTCGAGGATGAGCTCAAAGACAAAAGTGGACATTCCCGTCTATGAGGGAAGTCTAAATGCTGAGGAGATGTTGGATTGGATCCGAGCACTCGATACCTACTTCGATTACGAGGATATCAAAGAGGATAAGAAGGTAAGACATGCGGTCACCAAGATGAAGGGACATGTGGCCTTATGGTGGGACGAGCTGCAGGCAGATAGGCGTTCCAAAGGAAAACAAAATATCAAGAGCTGGGATCGGATGATCGCCAAGATGAAGGCGAAATTCATCCTGAGAGACTACCAGATCACTCTGTTCAGGCGCATGCAGAACCTGAGACAAAAGTTGATGATGGTGAAGGAGTACACCGAGGAATTTTATAGGCTCAACATTCAAGCAGGTCACCGAGAGAGTGATGATGAGAAGGTGGAAAGATAACTGAATGGGTTGAGGTATGACATTCAGGACAAGCTGAGCATGCTGACCATCCGGACAGTTGAGGATGCGTACCAGATGGATTTGAAAGCCGAGGAGAAGTTGAGCCGCAAGCAAGGACAGCGAGGGCGAGGCAGAAGTCAGCCCCGAGGCAAGGGAGTTGCCCAGGAAAGAACACAGAAGCCCAAGGAGGATTGGAAGAGGCCTCAGGGAAAAACTGAAAGAGGTGGAACCTCACAGCAGAGGCAGCAAGATGATCAACAAGGAGGATATGCTGACGCCAACACATTTCCTCATACCCGAGGTAGAGGAAGAGGTCGTGGAGGAGTTATCACATGTTTTACATGTGGGAAAGACGGACACAAAGCCGTGGACTGTCCAGATAGGAAAATGGACAGAGGAAAAGCTCACGTTGCAGAGGCACAGAGGCGTGACATTGAGGATGAAGACACTGGAAGTGGGAAGTCACTGAAAGTGCACAAAATTCTCCTGAAACCTAAAAAAGAGGTGGAGGACACAGCTCAGAGATGCAGACTGTTCTGAACGACTTGCAAGACCCAGAGCTGGAAATGCAAGGTCATAGTGGACAGTGGAAGCACCGATAATCTTGTTTCGACCGAGATGGTGGAGAAATTGGAGCTGGAGACAAACAAGCACCCGAGCCCATACCAAGTGTCATGGATGCAGAAAGGACACCAGGTAAGAGTTACAAAACAATGCCTGGTTGAATTTAAAATGGGTGATTATAAAGATAAAATTCTGTGTGATGTCATTCCCATGGATGTTTGTCATGTTTTATTGGGGAGACCATGGCAGTATGATAGAAATGTTGTTCATGATGGGAGGATGAACACCTATACTTTGGAGAAGTATGGGAAATCACATACCTTGTTTCCGGTAAAGGACAAAGAGGTGAAGCCGGAAGTGAGCAGTACAATACTTCTCATGAGTGGAAAGGAGATTCTCACAGAGCTGGAGAAGAACGAAGATCCACAATTCTTTGTTGTCAGGAAGTCGAGAATTGTCCTGACAAGCACAAGAGTGGACGACTTACTGGAGGAGATTCAGGAACTACTGGGAGAGTTCGTTGATATCATCGTGGACGAACTACCTCGTTCGTTGCCACCGATGTGGAGTGTCAGTCACCATATTGACCTCATACCCGGAGCCAGATTACTGAATAAAGCTGCGTATAGGTTGACACCTCAGGAGAACGAGGAGGTCAAAAGGCAGGTACAGGATCTGCAGGATAAAGGACTGCTTAGAGAGAGCCTGAGTCCATGTGATGTTCCAACAGTACTGAGCCCAAAGAAAGATGGAGGCTGGATAATGTGCACAGACTCCAGGGCGATAAATAAGATCACCATCAGGTACAGATTCCCACTGCCGAGAATGGACGACTTGATGGATTTCCTGAGTGGGGCGAATTATTTTTCGAAGATTGATCTCAAGAGAGGATATCATCAGATTCGAATGAGAGAGGGAGATGAATGGAAAACAACATTCAAAACAAACGAGGGTTTGTACGAATGCCTGGTCATGCCATTTGGCTTGACAAACGCGCCAAGCACTTTTATGAGGCTGATGAATGAAGTCCTGTGGGAATTCATTAGCAAATTTGTAGTCGTATACCTGGATGACATATTGATTTTCAGCAAGACAAAGGCTGAACACTTGAGGCATTTAGCCACTGTGATGAGAAGATTACAGCAGGAGAAGTTGCTTATTAACTTGAAGAAGTGTTCCTTCATGCAGACAGAACTCATATATCTGGGTTTCGTTATTTCGGCTAATGAATTGAAGATGGATCCTGAGAAGTTTGAAGTAATCAGGAATTGGCCATCGCCGAGAAATGTTTTCGAGGTGAGGAGCTTCCATGGACTGGCTAGTTTCTATAGGAAGTTCATTCAAAATTTCAGCGGAATTAGCGCAACAATGATGGATACCGTGAAGAAAAAACATAAAGTTTTTCATTGGACAGCGGAGGCCGAAAGGAGCTTCAATCTGTTGAAGCGAAAGATAACAGAGCAACCGGTGTTGGTGTTTCCTGACTTTCAGAAAACATTTCAAGTGAAATGTGACGCCAGTGGATATGTTGTTGGAGGGGTTTTGAGTCAAGATGACAGACCTGTGGCATATTACAGCGAGAAGATGGATGATGCCAAGCTGAAGTACTCCACATATGATAAAGAGTTCTCTGCCATCATACAGGCATTGAAAAAGTGGAGGCATTATTTAATACCCAAAGAGTTCGTTATGTACAGTGATAATCACGCATTGCAATTTGTAAGTCAGCAGGAGAAGCTGAATCAAAAGCATGCAAAGTGGGTGGAATACATGCGGAATTTCACATTTCTTATCAAACACATTTCAGGGACTGCTAACAAGGTAGTTGACGCCTTGAGCAGAAAATGTTTATTGCTGCAGGAATTCAGGGTCAAGACTTTGGGTTTTGAGAATCTGAAAGATATGTATGCAGGTGACGCAGACTTTGGCGAGGCATACGAGGCAGCCGAGAACCCAATTCTCAGGGATAGGAGTTTGTGGATTGACTACCTGATCCAGGATGGATTGTTGTTTAAAGGCAATCAATTGTGCATTCCAGATTGCTCTATGAGAGAGAATTTGGTGAAGGAAAAGCACAGTGGAGGCTTAGCAGGTCATTTTGGGCATGAAAAAACATTCGCCAAGTTGAGCGAATCATATTATTGGTCGGGCATGCACGCTGATGTAAATCGATTTGTTGACAAGTGCCGAATATGTCAACATGCGAAGGGCCGAAAGCAGAACACAGGGTTCTATCAGCCATTGCCCATACCTGAGAGGCCATGGGAAGCCATTAGTATGGATTTTTTGTTGGGTTTTCCGAGAACACAACGAGGAGTTGATTCCATTTTTGTATTGGTGGAAAGGTTCTCGAAAATGGCACATTTTATACTGTGTCATAAGACCAGCGATGCAACCCACATCGCGAATTTGTTTTTCAAAGAAATTGTTAGATTGTATGGATTGCCGAGAAGCATCATCTTGGATTGGGATACCAAATTCATAGGTCATTTTTGGACGACGCTATGGAAGAAGCTGGGAATTAATTTGGATTTTAGCTCAACATACCATCCGTAGACAGATGGCCAGATCGAAGTGGTCAACAGGAGCTTGGGAGATCTATTGAGAAGCCTGGTGGCAGAGCACCACAGCAGCTGGGATCAGATCCTACCACAGGCAGAATTCGCGTACAACGATTCGGTGAATCGGAGTACAGGTAAGAGTCCATTTCAAATTTTGTATGGGACACAGCCGAGAGGAGTTTCTAAGCTCAAAGAGTCAGAACAGGCTAAAACTAGCAGCGCGAGAGCTGAAGAGTTCGTAGAGGCGATGCAGGAGCTTCACGCACAGGTGAAGCAGCGAATGATGAAGGCGAACCAGGAGTATAAGCGCAGAGCCGATCAGAGAAAAAGGCAACTTCAGTTTGAAGTTGGGGACATGGTTCTAGAACACCTGAGGAAGGAAAGGTTCCCAAGGGGAACGTATAACAAGCTCAAGATGAAGAAAATTGGGCCATGTAGAGTCCTGAAGAAATTCGGGGAGAATGCGTATGAGCTTGAGTTGCTAGAGGACATCGGCATATCTCCGATTTTCAATATTTTGGATTTATACCCCTACAGGACCGAGGATGAAGGAACTGGAACTAATGAACAACCAGTGATCCAGTGGCAGAAGCAATTACCAATTGCACAGAAGCCTGAGATGGAGTGCATACTGGATAAAAGAGTCGGAAGGAAGACCAGGAGAAAACAGTACTTTGAATACCTGGTGAAGTGGAAGAACCACCCAGTGGAGGATGCTAGCTGGGAAACCGAGGTAGTGATACAGTAGCATGGGAAGACTGTGCAGGAGCGCATGGACAGGATCCCATGAAATCTTTTGAGCCAAAGAGTATGATGCAGTAGCATCGCTCACTCATCAAGTGAGCCAATGCGTGGAAAGAGAAGAACAGTTGGACAGCGCCATCGCATACATTTTTGAATTGATTTGAAGATTGTTGCGCCGCCATTTTAAATGAAAGCATTCATAAGAAGCGCACTTGTATTTAAATGTAGATAGGAAGGCATTTAATAGTTTTTAATGCTGTTAGATAGGAATTAACTGTAGATTAGACAGTTTTACTTTCGAGAGGGAAAACGGAATATAGGCACCCTCCTTTGTAACATTGTAGGATTATCAGCATTAGCATTCAGGAGCAAGGAGAGAGCAAAGCAGAGAACTGGTGAAGAATCCCCATGTACAGATATTGAATTAATAGGAAGGCTTTGATTCAATTCCATGGCTGTTATTATTCTCTGTGTGTTGTTGATATTATGTTGTTGCATACTTGCATTTATTTATGACTTTGTTATATATGCTGCATATGTGATTTCATGGCAGATTAGGAATCTGGGAGAGAGGCGAGAATAAGTCTCAAATTGTTTCTCTGTTCGAGCCAGGAGATTCCTGCATAGAGTGCAGTTGAATTCCTCTGCATAGAGTGCGTTGAGGGGGCTCTATAGTTAAACTCTTATTCCCTTCTACCGGAATTGTGTTGGTTGTTCGAACCGTGCAGGTGAAGTGCAGGTCAGATTGAGATCTCAGAGACAAGTCTGAGAGAAGGAGGACTGGACTGTTGTTGGCAGGATTGCACAGGGTCTAGACGACTTCAACACTTTGACAGTTGTTGGAAGTCGAGCACAGGAAGTGCGTGAGAGGTCTCTGAAGTAGTCAGAGGAACAAAGATCAGGAGGGATAGTTCCTTGCAAGTATCGTTGCAACAGACCCAGGAGAAGCTTCGAACGAGAAAAGCTTTGGAACAGAAGGATTCCTCAAGAGGAAGAGAATCGATGACTTGAAATCCCTACAGAGATTTGCGAAATCCCGACGATCGTTGGATCGTGGATAAGTTGCGCGGGGTTTAAATCCGTTGTCGGGGGAGGCAAGGACTAACACCATCGCATATCGGCATATCGGGGTTGGCGAGTGCAAGCGTTGCATGCACGTCGAAATCGCGAGTAGCGATTTCCCGATTTTGAGGGAACCGTCGATTGTTGGAGGGACAGGTGGCACGAATCCAGAGCATCGGGGTTTCGGCATTCGGGGTTTCCAGCAGTAGGGAACTTTTGCATCGTGGATCCGCGATCCGCGAAATCCCGAGGTGACGTGGCATCGTGGGGCCCCGGGAGTGAGTGGAGTCCAGGTGGCGTTTAATCGGGGATCGACACCTCGGTACTCGGGGTTTGGGAACACAAGCCGTTAGCCTCGCGAGTGGCGATATCCCAAGTAGTTGACCGTTGACCATCGAGGTTCGGGATTTCGAGTGGCAGGTGAATTGTGCGCCCAGGGTTCGCGATAGCGCGAACGCCGATTTCCCGATTTGCGAAGTGGCCATCGTCAAAGAGAGTCTTGTGGGTGATGAGAACTCCCGAAAGGAGTTGGAAGAGCACTGTTATTCTTCAGGCCAAGGTTAGTGGAGGTCCTGGTGAGAGAGACTATGCCGTCGAGGGCAGGGTTGCCGTCACATATGTTGAGCTGAGAGGACAGCAAAATGATCAGCGAGGATATTATGCTGATGGAAATACTTTTCCTCGTACCCGAGGTAGAGGAAGAGGCCAAGGTGGAGTAATCACATGTTTCACATGTGGGAAGAATGGGCACAAGTCATACGAGTGTCCAGAGAAAAAGAAAGATACAGGGGAAACTCACATCGCAGAAGCACATAGGCGGGATGTTGAGTCCGAAGACACAGAAGGCGGAAGATCGCTTGCAATGCATAAAGTCCTTTTGACACCCGAGAAGGAGGTGGAAAGTTCAGTTCAAAGGACCAAACTGTTCAGAATAGCTTGCAAGACCAAGGATTGGGTGTGCAAGGTTATCGTGGACAGTGGTAGCACAGATAATATCGTTTCAACTAAGATGGTGGAAAAGATGGAGCTGGAGATGACTGATCACCCGAGTCCACACAAAGTTTTGTGGCTACAGAAGGGACATCAGGTGAGTGTCACCAAACAATGCTTTTTGAATTCAAGATAGGGGAATATAATGACAAGATTCTATGTGATGTTATTCCCATGGACGTATGTCATTTATTGCTGGGTAGACCATGGCAATATGACAGAAATGTGGTTCATGACGGGAGGATGAAAACATATACCCTGGAGAGGAACGGGAAGATGTACAGGTTGCTTCCAATAAAGGATAAAGAGGTGAAGCCGGAAGTAAAAAACACAATACTTCTCATGAGTGGGAAAGAGCTTCTTACAGAAGTTGAGAAGAAAGAAGATCCACAATTCTTTGTGGTCAGGAAGCCGAGAATTATTCTGACTAGCACAAGAGTGGACGATTTACCAGATGAAGTTCAGGAACTGCTGGAAGAGTTCGCTGACATCATAGTGGACGAATTACCTCGTTCATTGCCACTAGTGAGAAGTGTGAGTCATCACCTAGACCTCATACGAGGAGAAAGTTTACCAAACAAAGCTGCATACAGGTTGACGCCGCAGGAGAATGAGGAATTTAAAAGACAAGTCTAAGATTTGATGAACAAAGGATTGGTCAGAGAAATCTTGAGTCCATGTGTTGTTCCAACAGTGCTCAGTCCGAAGAAAGACGGAGTCTGGAGGATGTGTACTGACTCAAGGGAGATCAACAAAATAACCATTAGATACAGGTTCCCATTGCCGAGAATGGATGATCTGATGGATTGCCTGAGTGGGGAAAATTATTTTTCAAAGATCGATTTGAAGAGCGGATACCACCAGATTCGCATGAGAGAAGGTGATGAGTGGAAAACAACATTCAAGACAAATGAGAGTTTGTATGAATGGCTAGTCATGCCATTTGGTTTGACAAATGCGTTGAGTACTTTTATGAGGCTGATGAATGAAGTCCTGAGGGAGTTCATCGGAAAGTTCGTCATTGTTTATTTGGATGACATACTGATTTACAGTAAATCAGAGGCTGAACATCTGAAGCATTTGGCCATTGTGATGAGAAAGTTACAGCAAGAGAAGTTGTTAATTAATATGAATAAATCCTCATTTATGAAGACACAGCTCATCTATTTGGGTTTTGTTATTTCGGCTAATGAGTTGCGGATGGATCCGGACAAGGTGGAAGTGATCAAGAATTTCTCATCACCGAGAAATATTTTCGAGGTGAGGAGCTTCCATGGTTTGGCTAGTTTCTATAGAAAGTTCATCAGAAATTTCAGTGGGATTAGCGCAGTGATGATGGACACAGTGAAGAAGCGACATAAGTCTTTTCATTGGAAAACAAAGGCTGAGAAGAGCTTCAATCTGCTGAAGCGGAAGATAACGGAACGACCAGTGTTGGTGTTGCCGGATTTCCTGAAGACATTTCAGGTGAAATGTGACGCCATTGGGTATGCCATAGGAGCAGTCTTGAGTCAGGATGACAGACCAGTTGCATATTTCAGGAAGAATTTGGATGAGGCGAAATTGAAATATTCCATGTATGATAAAGAATTTTATGCTATCATACAGGCACTGAAGAAATGGAGGCATTATTTGATCCCGAAGGAATTTGTACTATACAGTGATAATCATGCATTACAATTTGTGACTCAATAGGAGAATTTGAATCAGAAACATGCAAAATGGGTAGAGTATATGCATAATTTCATGTTTGTAATTAAACACATTTCGGGTACTGCTAACAAAGTGGTTGATTCTTTAAGAAGGAAGTGTTTGTTACTGCAGGAGTTCCGAGTAAAAACATTGGGTTTTGAAAATCTCAGGGATATGTACGCAGGAGATGTAGATTTTGGAGAAGCGTATGAAGCAGCTGAGAATCTAGTTCTCAGAGATCGGAGCCCTTGGATAGATTATATGATCCAGGAAGGATTGTTGTTCAGACGCAATCAGCTGTGTATTCCGAAATGCTCCATGAGGGAGAACCTGTTGAAGGAGAAGCACAATAGAGGTTTGGCAGGGCACTTTTTCCATGACAAAACATTCAAGAAGTTGAGCGAATCGTATTTTTGGCCAGGGATGCGAGAAGATGTTAAGAAATTTGTTGACAGATGTCGGATTTGTCAGCATTCAAAGGGGAGAAAGCAGAATGCAGGCTTTTATCAGCCATTGCCCATACCAGAGAGGCCATGGGAGGCGATTAGCATGGATTTCGTATTGGGATTGCCGAGAACACAAAGAGGTGTTGATTTCATCTTTGTAGTAGTGGACAGGTTTTCAAAAATGGCACACTTCATTCCATGCCAGAAGACCAGCGATGCGACACACATCGCAAATCTATTTTTCAAAGAGATCGTTAGACTTCATGGATTGCCGAAAGCATAGTTTCAGACAGGGACACTAAATTCATAGGGAATTTTTGGAGGACACTATGGAAGAAGCTAGGAAATAACTTGGCGTTTAGTTCTGCTTATCATCCTCAGACAAATGGACAGACATAAGTGGTCAACCGAAGTCTGGGAGATTTGTTAAGGAGCTTGGTGACGGAGCACCATAGCAGTTGGGATAGCGTATTGCCACAGGCAGAATTTGCATACAATGATTCATTGAATCGGAGTACAGGTAGAAGTCCATTTCAGGTTGTATATGGGATGCAGCCGAGAGGAGTTTCTGAATTGCGGGATTCAGGACAGATTTCTACTAGCAACGCTAGTGCAGAAGATTTCACTGAGGCGATGAAAGAACTTCACAGTCAGGTGAAGCAGCGATTGCAGGATTCCAATCAGGAGTATAAGCGCAGAGCAGACCAACATTGGAGACAAATTCAATTTGAAGTTGGTGCTCTAGTTCTGGCACACCTGAGGAAGGAAAGGTTCCCGAGGGGAACATACAATAAACTCAAAATGAAGAAAATCGGGCCATGCAAGGTCTTGATAAAATTTGGCGAGAATGCTTATGAGATTGAGTTGCCGGATGGCATCAGAATATCTCTGATATTTAATGTCGCAAACTTATACCCGTATAGAACTGGAGAAGCAGAGACTGGAACTGAACAGCCAGTGATCCAGTGGGTGAAACAATTACCAATTGCAGAGAAGCCGCAGATGGAATGCATACTGGACAAGTGAGTGGGTAAGAAGACCAGGAGAAAAGAATACTTCGAGCATCTGGTCAAGTGGAAAAATAATCCAGTGGAGGATGTCAGCTGGGAGACAGAAGCAGTGATACAAAAGTATGGAAGGACCGTGCAGGAGCTCATGGACAGGAGCCCATGAAAATTTTCAAGCCGAGGAGTATGATGCAGGAGCATCGCCAACTCATCAAGCGAGCCAGCGCGGAAATGTAGGACAACTGGACAACGCCAGCACAAATTTTGAAAACACCTTGATATTGTTGCACAACCATTAATGTGTGGATTTAATGAAGCGCACCTTGTATATTGTAAAGGACCTTGAGCGGATAGCTCTCGTCCTTTGGTAGATAGTCAGAATTTAATAGATTTAATGTTGGTAGATAGGAATTTAATTTAGATTTGATAGCCTTAAAGCTTGAGAGGGAAACGGGATATAGAAACCCTCCTTTTTACATTGTAAGATTAGCTACATCATTCAGAAGAGAAGAGCATGCAGATAAGTGTATGAAGAACACCCATGTACAGACGTTGAATTAATAGAAAGAGCTTTGATTCAATTCCATGGTTTGCGTTATTCTCTGTGTATTTATGATATTATACTCATGAATGTTTTCTTTCTGTTATACACTTGATTTTATATGTTGTGTATGTGATTTCATGGTTGAATAGAAGTCTGAGAAGGAATGTGAATGAGTTTCAATTGTTTCTCTAGTTGAGCCAAGAGATTCTTGCAAGGAGTGTAGTTGAATTGTCCGCAAGGAGTGCGTTGACAGAAGGGTTCAATTAGAGTTAGTTTTGTTCTCATTCATCTCAGAAGTGCAGGAGCACAGTGTCATGAAAGGAGTGCGCAGGCCAAGATAAGTCTCAGAATTGTGATTCTGAGCAAGGGTGTGGAAGACTACTGTTGCAGGAGTGCACAGAGTCGAACAACTTCAACCCTTCGACGTTGTTGAAGATTTGCTGCAAGGAATGTGAGCAAGGAAGTTCTTTCCGAGGACTTAAAGTCGAAGAAAATATCAGGAGGGATAGGTCTTCAAAGTTGTTGAAGAACAGCGGAGCTAAGTTGTGCGAGCAGGCCAAAAGAAGCATCGCAGGTTAGCAAGCGAGCAGGTGAACGAGTCTCAATAGGGAGACACTTCATCAATTTCGAGGATCCGCTGAAGGGAAGAACGGGCGGAAGAAATTATTGAGGATATTTCAAAAAATTCCGTGGACCGTTGGATCCTACGGAGGTATGAGAAGGTTATTAGCACAAACGCGAGGAGGTTCGAAGCTCAGGAGGGTTAGGGCCGTCGATCCCGAGTCATACAGACCGCCAGATTCTACTCATGACATCGCATATCGGCATATCGCGAGTCAAAGAACCAAGTTGTTGTAACGGGAGTTGTGATATCGCGACCTGTGATATCCCGATAGGATCAGAGCCGTTGATCGTGTGGGACGCGTGTCAAGGGATCCCAATGAGTCAGAATTTGGAGAATCGGGGTTCTCAACGACAGAGAACGCTTGCAAGTTGGAATCGCGATTCGCGATATTCCGATGGTGACGTGACAGTGTGGGACCACGGGAGCGAGTAGAGTACAGGTGGCATCATATCGGGGATTGGGGAAAAGTAAGTCCCGAGTCCATCAACATACGGATTCGCGATCCTGCGAGTTCCAAAATCCCGATAGAAGGATAGAAGGTGGAGAAGTCAAGTCCACACGTGTATCGGGGAATCGGTACATCAGGATTCGGAGGTTGGAATTTCAAATTGTTGACATCGTGAATAGCGATTTCCCGATAGGGAAAACTCCGATAGCAGGGGAAGGAAAGTCAACGATTTCCTAAGGCCATCGGGTCTCGGGGATTTGAGGAACCAAATATAAACCGCGAACTCGCGAAGCCGCGAGTTCTGATTCCTCGATAAGCAAAGGAAGAGGAGTCGAGAGAAGTGAGCTGTGGGTGCAGATTTCCCGAAAGGGAAATAGAAGAGCCTTTGAGTTCTTTGGGCCAAAGAGAAAGAAGGTCCTGAGGAGGCGGACGTGCCAGTGAGGGTGCGACTGCGTCACAAATCCAAACACATTTTGATAACATTTTGTTTTAACTGAATGTATTTTTCCTATCCCAGGTATTGTACTCGTGTCATATGAAATTGATCTATTTACATCTTGGATTCCAACATACCAAAAAAACCTGCACAAGAAAAGAACTTGTTAACTTGAAATCTCTCAAGAAAATTATTGAAGATTGAATATAAATTTGAACACGTTCAAATAAAAATATCTTGTGTACATGGGTAACATTTATACATAGACACACTTGTGCACATCCCTTGATGGATTATATTCATGGCTTAGCTCCATTTCACACCATTCAACAACTTGTTTAGTGTATTCAAATTGATCGGCATGAGAGTTCATATGATACCTTCGAAGTGCTCGTTTTACACATGCCCCTACACCATTGTTCTCTTCTTTTCCATGACCAGTCTCGAAAAAATTCCAACAATGTGTAATGTTTAAATTTTTATGAAGACGAAATAACCAATAGAATGATCATGAATATTTGAACTGACCCACACACCCATATGACCATATCCAATGTCGATCGAATCCAATTTTGCGTTCTTTCAATGAATCATAAAATTTATCAAAACAATGTTGTACATAATGTGTGTCATGTGCTTGATCATCACTTATATAAAAGTTATATTCTTTAATAACATGTCAATTGTCGTTGGTGCTTTCTATGTCATCAAGACTCTGTTGAGTATGTCTATATAGAATGTGGACAAATATCGTGACTTGATCAGAATGATAATATTCACTATGTATTTCTTTTTGTGCAACGAATGTGTAATTCTCTGCAAAATCAACTACAGACAAAATTGTCCCTGGTGGAAACACTTCATGGGATTGTTTGAATTGTAGGTCTTTCCATCGAGCTCTATGTGAATGCTTGGTACATTTATAAATTTCTTCCTCAAACTTCTTCAAAAAATCTATCACACAAATTGTATCTACTTTCAAATCAATTCTTTTAGAAATAACATTTGAAGAATACGGTATCTCTTCCAATTGAATGTTATATTATAAAATGATTGATCATTCATATCAATATTATACTTTGAATGAAACAAACTTATATTTCCACAATGATCAAATTTATTTCCACCAACACATTTTTTTTTGTAAAATATATCATCATCTTCTCTTTCACATAGAATTTCAGATATAAAATGATGCAGGAGCATCATATAAAGCCAAAGAAATGCGCCTAACCAAAGGAGATAACTGGAAACACACCAGTGCACATTTTGAATCGTTTTGAAGATTTATGAATGAACATTAATGTAATAGATAGGGAAGTGTACTTACTTTTGTTTTTTGGAGATTGTACACAGATCTTGAAACTTGCTCTCATCTGTTGAATGTAGAGGCATTTATGCGTAATGAATGCAAGTAGGTAGATTTAATTTAATAGATTAGAAAGTTTTAGGAGCGTAGGAGGTAGGAGGGAAAATGAATGATAGACACCCTCAATCCTTGTATCATTGTAACATGATTCATAATTCATAAGTTGTAGAGATGCAGAGAGGAATATAGGAAGACAGATAATTTTATGCATTTTAGTTGCTATTGGCCATGTACAGGAGCACTGGATTCAATAGAAGAAAGTTTTGATTCCAATCTATGTGTTTGTTATGGTTTTTGGAACCACCTGTTAAATGGTATGTTGCAGGCTTGTTTGCATTCTCTGTGTGCATTCTATTTCAATGCCAATGTGTGTGTGTATGCTCTAGAGTTCTATGTTGAATGTTTGAATTCTGGATAAGGGGTGAATGAGTTTCAATTGTTTCTCTTTCTGAGAACTCCTGCAAATAGTGCAGTGGAGGGTTCGCAAGGAGTGCATCGACCAGGTTTCGTGTTTCATCTCAAATACCTTAGAGGAGATTCAAATTGTGTCTTTACAGGCAAAGAGTGCTAGCAGAGCACAAATCTGTGCAAGGTGTGCACAGGCCGGGTGGAGTATTGGATTTTACAAATCCAGGAGAGAAATTGAGAGACTGTTGTTGCAAGGAGTGCATGGAGTCAAAGACCCTAAATAACCAGAGGTTATTTAAAAGTTGTTGCAAGGAGTGCGTGCAAGGACCCTTTTGGAGGCCTTGAGTTTGCAAGTGGAAGCTCAAAAGGGTTAGAACCTCTCAATTATCCCAAGGGGAGATGGAGGTTGAATTGGTTCACAGGAGTTAAGTTCTGGAGGAAGGACGCCAAGTCATTTGGGCAGAAGTCCTTGAGAAGTTGAATCAGACGGTTGAATCGCTTCAAGGGGAAGTGTTGAAATCCCGTGAACCATTGGATCTCTTATAACAACGAAGATATTTGGACGAAATTCCTTTTCAACACCCATAAGCTCAGGAAGAGTAGTGACTGTCAGATCTGGATCAACAAGGACTGTTGATCTCGTATGTGAAGTCACATATCGGAATTCGGGGAATCGAGTGACCAGTGGTTTGGGTCAAGTGTTGTATATTTTCGATTGGTGAAATCCTAATACAACCAGGACCATTGGATCGAGGGAGGCATACAATCATCGATCTTGCCGAAGTTACTATTTCAGAGTCAGGGATCCATAGAGGAAGAGGAATGGTTGTTGGTTTCCCGCTTGAGTCGTGAAAGACGGAAAATCTGTGTGGACAACTGGAAAGAAATCACCCCGTAAGTAGAGTAAAGAAGAAGTGATAGGTGGCGCATGCCCGTCACTTTGGGTAAATTCAACCTTCGTTGACGGATCTCATTTCGGGGATTCACAAGGGGAGGGAACAATAAGTTGGTGCTCCAACTCATGAAATCGCGAGTTGAGAAAGATGTTTGCATAAGGCTTGGTTGTGGTCGTATAGGAAAATGGACTGAAGAGAGGGGCTTACACTTTAGCCCATTTGCATTTCGCGTTTTGGCTATTTCCAAGGGACAGGGCATAATATTTGAAGCGCCCTAACTCACGAGACCCAAAATCCTTTGCGGGCTTAGGCAAGGAGTTTAATTAATCCTTGTCGAGGTTTAGAGAAGATCCTATGCAGATCTCGGATTGAGGGAAGGAGGTCTGAACCAGTTGTGGTATCAGAACCCAGAAAAAGTTCTTTGCTTTCTGTAGCAGAGAGAAGAGAGGAATTCTACAGCCATGCCACCGAGAAGAAGAGAAAGGGCAATGCCTAATCCTGCAGTGGAAAGAGAAATGCGTGAATTACGTGTCAGGCTTGATGCTATGGAGATATCATAGAGGCGCATAGTTAATGTTGGGGATATCAATGAAGATGAAAGTGAAAATGAACCTGAAAATGAAGAAGTTGCAGTCGAAGATGTTGCGGAAGAATGCTTATTCAAGGTTGTTGATAGGATAGGTGCTAGGGAAAAAATGGATATTCCAATGTACGAATGCAACTTGGATGTTGAAGAGCTTCTAGACTGGATTAGATCTCTAGACAAATACTTCGACTATGAGGATGTTGAGGAAGACAAGAAATTCAAACATCCCATTACTAGAGTTAAGGGGCATGCAACACTATGGTGGTATGAACTGCAGGCTGATAGACGTTGCAAGGGAAAGCAGAAAATCAAAAGTTGGGATAGAATGGTTGCAAAAATGAAAGCCAAGTTTATACTCAGAGATTATCAAATAAATTTGTTTTAGAGGATGCAGAATTTGAGACAGAATTTGATGTTAGTGAAATAATACACTGAAGATTTCTATAGGATAAACATCAGAGAAGGTCGTCGGGAAAGCAATGATGAGAAAGTTGCCAAGTATATGAATGGTCTATTATATGACATTTAGGACGAGATGAGCATGATGACCATCCGAACCATAGAATATGCTTATTAGATGGCTCTAAAAGCTGAAGAGAAGTTGAGCTGGAAGCAATGTCAAAGAGGCCGAGGCAGAAGTCAAAGCGGAGGCAAGACGATTGCCCAGGATAGAACTCAGAGACCTAAAGAAGAGGGGAAGAAACCTCAAACTCAACCTGAGAGAGGAGGAAGCTCACAGGGGAGGCATTATGCTAATAGAAATACTTTTCCTCGAGTCAGAGGAAGAGGAAGAGGCAGAGGAGGTGAAGTGAAATGCTTTGTCTGTGGAAAAATCGGACATAAATCCTATGAGTGTCCAGATATGAAGAAATATGGTGGTGAAACTCACATTTCGGAGGCTCAAGGATGGAATGTTGAGGTAGAGGATGCTGAGGGTGGAAGATCTTTGATGATGAGGAAAGTTCTCTTGAAACTAGAAAGGGAGTCAGAGAACCCAGCCCAAAGAAACAGTTTGTTTCAGACTTCTTGCAAAACCAAAGACAGGGTATGCAAGGTCATAGTATACAGTGGTAGCACAGATAATCTTGTATCTATGAAAATGGTAGAAAAACTAGAACCGGAGACTGTTGCGCATCCAAGCCCATACAAAGTTTTGTGGCTACAAAAAAGACATCAAGTAAATGTCACTAAACAGTGTTTAGTTGAATTTAAAATAGGAGAATATAAAGATGAGATATTATGTGATGTCATTCCCATGGATGTTTGTCATATATTTCTGGGTAGACCATGGCAATATGACACGAATGTGGTGCATGATGGGAGAAAGAACATGTACACTCTGGAGAAAAGCGGTAGGGCGCACATGTTGTTGTCGATTAAGAGAAAAGAGGTGAAAACAGAGATGAGCAACATTGTACTTCTCATGAGTGGGAAGGAATTTATTAAGGAATTCAAGAAGAAGGAAGACATGTAATTCATTGTGGTTAGGAAGCCCAGAATTGTTCTGAACAACACTAGGATAGATGATTTACCGGAAGAAATCAAGGAGTTGCTGGAAGAATTTGCTAATATAGTAGTGGACGAACTACCTTGTTTGTTTCCACCTATCAGGAGTATAAGCCATCATATCGATCTTATACATGGAGCCAATTTGATGAACTAAGAAGCATACAGGTTGACACCGCAGGAGAATGAAGAAGTTAAGAGACATGTCCAGGACTTGATGGATAAAGGATTGATTCGGGAGAGCTTGATTCCATGCATTGTTCTGATAGTGTTTAGCCCAAGAAAGGATGGTGGCTGGAGAATGTGTACAGACTCAAGGGAAATCAAAAAAATTACCATCAGGTACAGGTTCCCATTGCCAAGGATGGGTGACTTGATGGATTGCTTGAGTGGAGCAAAGTTTTTTTCAATGATTGATTTGAAAAGCGGATATCATCATATTAGAATGAGAGAAGGTGATGAATGGAAGACATCATTCAAGACAAATGAAGGGATGTATGAATGGATTGTCATGCCATTTGGCTTAACAAATGCACCTAGTACTTTCATGAGGTTTATGAATGAAGTCCTGAAGGATTTCATTGGGAAATTCATCATTGTATATCTTGATGATATATTAATTTTCAGCAAAACTAAAGAGGAACATTTAAAGCATTTAGCTGCAGTGATGAGGAGGTTACAACAAGCGAAATTGCTGATCAATATGAAAAAATCGTCATTTATGAGGACAAAACTCATTTATTTGGGTTTTGTTATCTCTACAAATGAATTGAAAATGGATTCGGAAAAGATAAATATGATTAAGGATTGGCCATCACCGAAGAGCGTATTTGAAGTTCGAAGCTTCCATGGTTTGGCTAGCTTATACAGGAAATTCATCCAAAATTCCAATGGAATTAGCGCACCGATGATGGATACGGTGAAGAAAAGACATAAATCTTTTCACTGGATGGAGGAAGCGAAGAAGAGCTTCAACCTACCGAAGAAGAAGATCATTGAGCAACCAATTATGGTTTCTCTATATTTCAGCAAGACATTCCAGGTCAGGTGTGACGCGAGTGGATTTTCAATTGGAGCAGTCTTGAGCCAAGACAATAGACCGATCGCATATTTCAGTGAAAAACTGAATGAAGCAAAGATCAAGTACTCCACGTATGACAAATAATTCTATGCAGTCATACAAGCACTAAAGAAATGGAGGCACTATTTGTTTCCCAAGGAGTTTGTTTTGTATAGTGATAATCACGCTTTGCAATTCATGACTCGATAGGAGAAGTTGAACCAAAAGCATGCTAAATGGGTTGAATACATGCATAAATTTACTTTTGTGATTAATCATATTTCTGGAACTACTAACAAAGTTGTTGACGCTTTGAGCAGGAAATGTTTGCTTATGCAGGAATTCAGTGTCAAGACTTTGGGTTTTGATAACCTCGAGTAAATGTACAGGGATGATCCAGAATTCAAAGAGGCATATGAGGCATCTAAGAATCCAATTCTCAGGGATAGAAGCCAATGGACTGAATACATGATCCAGGATGGATTATTGTTCAGGGGAAATCATCTATGTATTCTGAAATGTTCCATGAGGGAGAATTTGCTGAAAGAAAAACATAGCGGAGGATTGGCTAGACACTTCGGTCATGACAAAACATTCTCAAAGTTGAATGGATCATATTTCTGGCCAGGGATGAGGAAAAATGTGAAGAAATTTGTGGACAAGTGCAGAATCTGTCAACACACGAAAGGAAAAAGGTAGAAAACAGGGTTATACCAACCGTTACCCGTACCAGAAAGGTCGTGGGATGCCATGAGCATGGATTTCATATTGGGACTTCCAAGGACACAAAGGGGATATGATTCAATATTTGTAGTAGTTGACAGATTTTCAAACATGACACATTTCATACCATGCCAGAAAACCAGTGACACAACTCATATTGCGAACTTGTTTTTCAAGGAAGTCGTCAGACTTCACGACTTGCCAAGGAATATCATTTCTGATCAAGATACCAAGTTCGCAGGACATTTCTGGAGGACCTTATGGAAGAAGTTGGGGACAAATTTGTCTTTTATCTCAGCATATCATCCTCAGATAGATGGACAGATTGAGGTCATGAACAGGAGCTTGGGATATTTGTTAAGGATCTTAGTGACTGAACACCACAGTCAATGGGATCACATTCTTCTATAGGCGGAATTCTCTTACAATGATTCACTCAATAGAATCACAGGGCATAGTCCATTCCAGATTGTATATGGAATGCAGCCAAGGGGAGTTTCTGAATTGAAAGATTCAAAACAAGTTGAATTCAAGAGTGCTAGTGCAGAGGACTTTGCAGAAGGAATGAAGGATCTTAATAGCATAATTAAGGAGTGATTGCAGAGTTCAAGGCAAGAATAAAAGCATAGATAAGATCAACACAGGCGAGAATTTCAATTCGAAGTTGGTGATTTGATTCTTGCACATTTGAGGAAGGAGAGGTTCCCAAGGGGAACATACAACAAGTTGAAGATGAAAAAGATTGGATCGTGCAAGGTCATAAAGAAATTTTGGACAAATGCATATGAGATTGAATTACCCGATGGGGTCTGAATCTCACCAATATTCAATATCGCGGATTTGTACCCTTACAGAGTTGAGGAAGAAGGAGTAGAAGATAAACAAGAAAAGATTCAATGGACAAAACAAATGCCTATAGTTGAAAATCCACATACCGAAATCATAATTGACAAGAGGATTAGCAAAAAGACCAGGAGAAAAGAGTATTTTGAATACTTGGTTAAAAGGAAAGGACATTCAGTTGAAGATGTGAGTTGAGAGAATGAAACAACAATTCAAAATCATGGACAAATAGTGAAGGAACTCATGAACAGGAGTTCATGAAAATTTTCAATCGAGGGAGTATGATCCAGGAGCATTATATAAATCCAAAGACACATGCCTAACCAAAGGAGATAGCTAGAAAAGCACCAGCGCACATTTTGAAGTGTTTTGAAGATTTATGAATGAACATTAATGTAATAGATAGGGAAGCGTACTTACTTTTGTGTTTTGGAGATTGTACACAGATCTTGAGCCTTGCTCTCATCTGTCGAATGTAGAGGCATTTATGCGTAATGAGTGGAAGTAGGTAGATTTAATTTAATAGATTAGATAGTTTTAGAAGCGTAGGAGGTAGGAGGGAAAATGGATGATAGACACCCTCAATCCTTGTATCATTGTAACATGATTCAGAATTCATAAGTTGTAGAGATGCAAAGAGGAATATAGGAAGACAGAGAATTTTATGCATTTTTGTTGCTATTGGCCATGTACAGGAGCATTGGATTCAATAGAAGAAAGTTTTGATTCCAATCTATGTGTTTGTTATGCTTGTTGGAACCACCTGTTAAATGGTATGTTGCAGGATTACTTGCATTCTTTGTGTGCATTCTATTTCAATGCCAATGTGTGTGTGTGTGTGTGTATGCTCTAGAGATCTATGTTGAATGTTTGAATTCTGGATAAGGGGTGAATGAGTTTCAATTGTTTCTCTTTCTAAGAACTCCTGCAAAGAGTGCAGTGGAGGGTCCGCAAGGATTGCATCGACCAAGTTCCATGTTTCATCTCCGAACCCTCAGAGGAGATTCAAATTGTGTCTTTACAAGAAAAGAGTGCTAGTAGAGCATAGAGCCATCCAAGGTGTGCACAGACCAGGTGGAGTCTTGGATTTTACAAATCCAAGAGAGAAATTGAGAGACTATTGTTGCAAGGAGTGCACAGAGTCAAAGACCCTAAATAACCAGAGGTTATTTGAAAGTTGTTGCAAGGAGTGCGTGCAAAAACCATTTTGGAGGCCTTGAGTTTGCAAGTGGAAGATCGGAAGGGTTAGAACCTCTTAATTATCCCAAGGGAAGATAGAGGTTGAATTGGTTCACGGGAGTTAAGTTATGGAGGAAGGATGCCAAGTCATTTGGCCGGAAGTCCTTGAGAAGTTGAATCGGACGATTGAATCGCTTCAAGGGGAAGTGCTGAAATCCCGTGAACCGTTGGATCTCTTAAAACAATGAAGATATTTGAACGAAGTGCATTTTCAACACCCATAATCTCAGGAGTAGTGACTGTCAGATCTAGATCAACAAGGACCGTTGATCTCGTATGTGAAGTCGCATATCGAAATTCGGGGAATCAAGTGACCAGTGGTTTGGGTCAAGTGTTGTAGATTTTTGATTGGTGAAATCCCAGTATAGCCAGGACCGTTGGATCAAAGGAGGCATACAACCGTCGATCTCACCGAAGTTATGATTTTGGAGTTGGGGATTTATAGAGGAAGAGGAATGGTTGTTGGTTGCCCGCTTGAGTCGTGAAATCCGGAAAATCCATGTGGACAGGTGGCAAGAACTCACCCCGTAAGTAGAGTAAAGAAAAAGTGACACATGGTGCGTGCCCATTTCTTTGGGTAAAGTCAACCTTCATTGACAGATCTCGTTTCGGGGATTCGCAAGAGGAGGGCACAAGAAGTTGGTGCTCCAACTTGCGAAATCGCTAGTTGCAAAAGGTGTCTACATAAGGCTTGGCTATGGTCCTATAGGAAAAGGGGATGAAGAGAGGGGATTACACTTTAGCCCATTTGCATTTCATGTTTTGGCTATTGCCAAGGGACAGGGCATAATATTCGAAGCACCTCAACTCACGAGACCTAAAATCCTTTGCAGGCTTAGGCAAGGAGTTTAATTAATCCTTGTCGAGGTTTAGAGAAGATCCTGTGTAGATCTCGGCCTGAGGGTAGGAGGTCTGCACCATAAAAGAATGAAATATGGAAGGAGGTGAACTTGGCCATAAAGTTTTACCAAAATCCAAAAATGTGTCATAATACAACTCAAATTCCACATGATAATGACAACAACACATGTCACAAACAATGATGGGTCTAACAAACCATGATTTTTGTTGCACAAATGTATTGATGGAAGTTTTAACTTCTTTGTGCTCTTCTTTGAACTTATTGAGAAATTCTATTTGTTTCATTGGCAATATATGTTTTGGATGGTAATCATATTGTTTTCATGCTATTCTTTGTCGCAACACATCCCTTGTATGTGGTGAAAGACAAGGTTCTTCCAACCAACAATTAAGGGCCAATTCTTTAACATTTTCTGCAAGTCTATGTTTGTAGGGTTGTCTACAAATCAATATCCAACAAGTCAGTTCATCATTTGCATCTATTTTCAATCGAAATTTTTTGTATTTGTTCAATGTCTTTCTTGACGTTCCCATTGTTTTTGCTATGTGTCGTGTCAAATGATCTTTTATATTGCTAGATGAAACAACTGTTGTTTGTATCACTTTACGTGCAACACTGGCATCTTTTTTTCGAGATTTTCCAAAAGCTTTTAATACACTAGTTATATTGTCAAATATATTCCGTTTCACCTTTGTATCCTTTGTCGACTTTTGAATAATCAATAATGATGTAGCTTCTTTTAAATTTCTTGACTTTATTAAACAGAGTAAAAATTGAGCTTGCACTGTTACTGATTCATCTTTGAAAAAAGTATTATACATATTCTTAGTTCGATATCTTATATAATGCTTAGCTTCTTTCTTCCCACATTTGTCAGTATCAACATTTTCTAATATTTCATCATCAATGTTGTTATATTCTCCTGCATATTTCAATTTAAATTTTATATTAAAAAACAAAACCCGAACATAAATTCACTAAACTATATATACAAGTGTTCATCTTGTATTATCTAAATGTATGTACATACCTATAGGTGATTCGCCGTCTGCTTCAATTCCAGTTTCAACATCTTCTGCTTCAATTTCAGTTTCAACATCTTCTTCGACATTATGAGACAAATCTATATATGTTTTTAGAAAAACATCAAATTGTAATTACAATCAATTATATTAAACAATATTTTAAATTTGAATTATATACTTTTAATATAGACAATATGTGCATGCATACCTAGTTGGACTTCTTCTTGTTGAAAATATCCATTTACATTATCATTGTTTCTTTCTTCAATATTTTCACATTCTCATTTCTTTCTCCAATAATTCTCTTTCCTTTGTTCGTTATGGTGAGTATCATCTCGAGTGTGATCAAATTTTCTCTTGCGCAAACTTTTGTTTCCCATGACTTTTATAGTTATCTGTAAAGGATATGTTCAACAAAGACTTCACCTTAAAAAAATGTTCAACATTTATCTTTCAACATATAAATTGTTATTCCACTAAAAACTTGAACAAACATCAATTACCTTATTCAACAAAAACAAAAAAGATGATTTGAAACTTTGTTTAGGTGCTCTAGAAAACCATCAAACAAGTGATGAATTGTGTTAAATGTGTTCATCTGAAAGCGTATTTATACGATTTGGCGTAAAATGAAATGATACAACGTGTCTTTTCATTTTTTCCGACTGACGAAATTCGCTCAACAATCTTTCGGACGAAACAAGGTTTTTTTGACCGAAAACCTTGGAAACTGTTTAGTTTTGATGGTTTCCGTTAGAATTTAGTTTTTCGGCCGAAAGATTATTTTTTCAGCCGAAAGATTATTTCGGACGAAAACTAAAAATCGATAATGTATTAAGAAACCAGAGAATTCTCCCAAGCTTACATGAACTTTGGAGGTTGCAGACTCCAAATACTCAGAATTTGGTTTTGAAAATGACACCATCATTTGCAAAATTAAATCTACTTTCAATTCCTATAATTTATTTTCATTTTCTTTATTTTTATCTAATTTTATTTAATTTTTTAAAAATATCATTGCATAATATTTTCAACAGACATTATGGTTCGATGAAATGAAATATCCGTATCTCTAAAAATACACAGTGAAAATTTTAGAAAAATTATATTCATAATCCTTAAATTGTTCTTTTCAAAAGGGTATATTTAGATTTTACTTTTAGGTAAAAATTAAGATAGATACAAGGTGGGGGAAAACATGTGTTTAAAATATGCAATGTTTTCAGCTTGTTCAACTTCAAAAAATTCTAGAAATTATAATATTGATCTGTTAGATTCAAAATTATAGTCATAATAAAATAGAGTCTCTGCAGATTGTTGCAGTATATTTTGTTTCTTAAAAACATAAGTTTAACAATAGATACATTGTTGGAGGAAAAAATAACTCATGATCATTCATTTCATGTTTAAGGAACATACTATTAAACAATTGTCAAATTGACATATCAAATTTTGATAAAACAAATTTGAAAAATAGTCATTGGAAAGCTAACAAAATTCTTCACAAATTTTGTTTTTACTGTAAAGTAAAATTCTAAATAAAAAAAATACTTTTGTATGCTGGAAGTTGAAGAACTTGTGAAAATACAATTTTTTTCTCATAAAACAAGCAAAATTTTTACCCATATTCATGATTTAACCCAGCTATCATGTTTCTTTCCAAACCCAGAATGTGTAGTACACTAGGAAGGGTTATACTCCTCCCATCCTGCAGTGTGAGTAGAAATTTTCCTCATCTGAAATTTTTTGTTGTCGATTTGTCCTCCAAGAACACATATTCTCCTTCATATTGTTTGTATTCATAGAACCATTATCTATGTGCCTCCATATGATAGTATGATTCTAATTCGATCAACCAAGGATCTTGATCTTGTACTGGTCGATGCCAGGTACAGATTTCCCTCCTTATCTGGAGTCATCTTTCTCTCAGTCGACTGCTTCTCATCTGATCTTGTACTAGATTTTGTTCCCTTTGACTTGTATTCCCTTGTGTAATTCCCAAATTTACCGCATTTCTAGCATCTTCTTGTTGTCAATTTAACCAGGAGTTTATATTTACCCTTTGACTTAGACTTTCTACCAGAGAGTTTTCCTTTATCTTTGTCGAACGGTCCACCTCTCACCACTAATGCATCTTTGTTTGATGCTTCCATGTTCTTCCTTCTCTTTTATTCTGACAATAGAGTTGAAACCATGTCTTCTAACACTAATGTGGTTGAATTACTCCCTATATCCATGACTAAGTTATCCCAGGAAAAGAACATAATAGGATAACACATTTCTCCTCCTTAGTGATTTTAATATCCACATAAGATAACTCACTTATAATGGTATTAAACGCATTTAAATGCTCACTCACCGAGCTTCCCTCGCTCATCCTCTAAAGATACAAATTATTTTTAAGGAAAAACATATTTAATAGGTATTTTGACTGACACAAGCTCCCCAACTTGTCCCGTAGTTTCTTGCCTAAATATTCACCTTAGACATTTAGTAGTACCGAATATGAAAAACAAATTTGAATCGTACTTCTTGTCACTCACTCAAGTTCCTCCCATTCCTGCCTAAGCATGTAGGAATAGTACAGATTGTTTCCCATTGTTTTGGATCTACAAGGAAATCTTCATTTTTAAGCTTTGAGAGCTCAAAATTATGGCCATTGAATTTTCTGATCTCTATCCTCGAGCTACTCGCCATTCGTTAAGAACAATCTGTAAAAATTTCTAACTTACAACTCTTGTTGTACTTAAGTTTTAGCTTAGATCAAAGGTTGTTAAATGAAGCTATGATGCCACATGTTACGAAATGTTTAACACTTCCACACTTAACCTAGAAAAGTAGAGGAAGAAAGATTTAATCAATAAAGTAAATGAAAAAGAAAATACACAAAACACATGGATTTTACCTTGGAAACCCAATTGAGAAAACCAACATTCCTTGAGTGTTTTTCTCTCTTATTGTCTTATTCCTTTAGAAAAAAAGGTTACATACATAACCTTGACCTACATCTAAGACACAATCGACATCATACCTTCTTTCTTTACAGAAGAATAACCCTATAGCAAATTCGACTTACATCTACATGACCAACAACCTCTAAAACAATTTATCTATAGATTATATTTTACAACATTACAACATGCCTTAATTATAAGCTTTACATTAGGAAAAACCCTAAAGAAAGACGCCCAAAAAAGGTTACAAATACTTGCAAATCATTGGCTACAAATCCTACGAATCTCAGGATTTTCGGTCTTCAGTCGGTTTCCATGCGCCCGCATGTAGGCCTCTTGTCGGTTGACCTCTTCGACTTGTTATCATTTTCTTCGACTTCAACTTTACCTGATTGATCCACCTCGACCTTCGATTTGCTATCAATTTTTTCGACTTCAACTTTACCTGATCGATCCACTTCAACCTTTAACTTTCATTGCAAAGAATATAACAACCCAACAATTTATTGATGATGATGATTGTGACAATGATGGTGCTAGTTAATGTTAATTAAAATAAGATTTTATTTATTAAACCTAAAAAAAAAAATTACTTGACTTTAGAATTTTATTCTTAATATAAAATGTAGAAACAATTAAAAAATCATTCCAAGATCACTCTATTCTTAATATAAAATGTAGAAACAATTAAAAAATCATTCCAAGATCACTCTAATTACTAACTAATATGTAAAATCACTCTCATTAATATGTAAGAGTATATTTAACCAGATTTTTAACATTTTTACTATGTAATAGTATTCACAAAGATAACAAGTTTGACACTTCGTGAAACCTTGTGAGTGTTTAGGTGCAAACAATAGCGTCATGTCATGTGGTCCAAGCTACGAGACGAATAGAGATTTCTCATAATAGCGCCATGCCATGTAATCCGAGCTCTGAGAGGAGTAGAGATTTCTCATTATTACTCGCAGCAATAGACAGCTGCGAGTAAAAAATATTAAATTAAACCTTACTTCCATTATATAGTATAAATTGCATTTCTGACAGAACTATAGACAAATTCTATGCATAAGAGAATCAGAAAGAAAAATGCCTTCGTTAAATGGCATTCCCATAAATAATAAATATACAAGTAAAAGTAACAGCACGTAAATAAGACTGAAAGTCTAAAATGATTAGGGTTTTCAATTTTTATGTGAGAGGCTTATTTTATAGTTCATGTTAATTAAAGCATGAAAATTTATTTTTTTAAGGTTAAGGTTAAGTTATTTGACTGATAAAGTTTACCGAGGTATATATATCTTATTTTTTCTCCATTTAAACTTGTGACCTCTCATTAGACTACTCAAATTATATAAATAAGAATAATAATAATAATTTATTTTTAATTGATGTATGAGACCTCTCAACCTAGCTATTTGACTAGTAAAACCTAAAAAATATACACAGAAGTTGCATGTGAACAAATGGACTTGATAAATTATCAAACAAATCCCATGGTCAGAAAAGGGATTCAGAGCAGGCTCCCTCCACAACTTTCAGATGGAATGGCCACATATATGTAGCGTCTGTGAATAAAGTTGAGCCAAGAGTGACATCATAGTAACAGGGAATGCCATAGACTTTTGAAGCATAAAAGACACGAAAGCGTGTGTGCAATGGCGGTTTGTGGCAGGCCCTTTGATTGTTTGTGGAGACAATTGTGTATAACGAGTAATAAGAAAGAAACAAAGGTTGACTTCATCCATAACGTGCTTTCATGCTCACACTCAATAAAAACTGTAGCTTTCATGCTCACTCTCAATAAAAACTAAGTACTTATAAAATCTATGTAAATAGATGGGCTGTGTT